>RJWJ010006220.1:0-63586 GCA_004363605.1 Indri indri
TTTTTAATGTGGATAAAAGTATCTTTTGTCATCCTTCTTCGAAACACGCACGGAGGGATTTTCTATGTGAGATCCGGCATGGGTGGATCTTTTGTCACCGTTCCTCTGCTGGAGAAACTCACTGAACTCAGGCCTCTGGAGCCCGCTGTCAGGCAGGGTCCTCCTTCCCGAGGAGGCCAGGGGCCACTCCGGTGTCTGAATCCAGCTAGAGAATCCTTCAGGCTGAATTTGGGTGAAATACCAAGAAAGTGCTATGTACTCACAAGTTCTGGGAAGGCTACACAGATGAATGGGCAATTTTTTCCAAATACAAAGATTTTTCGTTCCCTTCTTGACCTACCTCCATCCCTTGCCGTCCTCCCAGGATTCTGACAACCACGTCCTGCAAGTTGCGCATTGGTTTTTCAGCTGAACAGCATTCTTCCACATTTTAAATAAAGACATCTGTCCGTATTATTTAGTCGAGAGGGTAAAAATTATGGACTGTGGAAGGCACCTAAAAAGAGGTTGACATTGAGATCTAAGATTTTTTTATTTTATGTATGACAAATGTTCTGTTTTTCCTGGCAAATAATGTCTTCATTAATTCTTGCCACTAGTTGGCGCTAGGATACCATTTAGTAAGCGTGCAATTACATGGAATCAGCCACGGTTAGTCACCCTGAGTGGGTCCTTCCTTTTTGGTTCACATGTGCCCTTGATGTCATTGCCACTGTCTGGCTTGTCAATATAGAGGAAGCAGTTCTTGCATTCCTGCCCAGGGTGTTTGCCACCCCAGGGCTGCACTTGCAGACATGGAAGGGAGTTCCTTTTGAATGAGATGATCTTTAAGGTCTCTTTCAACACTAAGATTTTCTGATTTTATTATCACTTCTACTTGCAACACATAAACTTATTTTTATTATTCTCGAATCTTATAAATGGTGCAGGTTTTTTTGGCTAGAGATTTTAAAGACAGGTGTCTAAATAAAAATACTAATCCCCAACTTTCAAGTCCTCTCTAAAGGAAGTAACAGAACTAGACAGGTGGCCAGAAACCTCTTTTATTTTACTGTTTTAATTGTAAAATATATATATGATGTAATTGAAGAATGTATATATTATCTTATGAATTTATTATTATACCCTCAACTTAACATGCAGGGCTGTTCTTCTCTTCTCTGTTCCATATCTATATTTTTCTTATTCACTTTTTCCCCCTTTTTCTTGTCTTACTGTATTTTCCTAGACTCCCTTACAATGTTGAATAGTAATGATCGTAGCAGATGTCTTTGTCTTGTTCCTGATAGCCAAGGAAGAGCTTTCACCATTAATATATTCGCTGTAGGTGTTTAGTTTGCTAAGCTTTATCATAAATATGTGTTAAATTTTAGCCAATTAATTTATCTACATCAAGTGAAGAAAACATATGATGTTTCTCCTTTAATTTCTGAATTTGTGAATAACATTAATCCATTTTTAAAATGATAAACCAACCTGAAATTCCTGGTATAAACTCAACTTGGTGATTATATTTTGTGCATTTTATATAACGCTGGATTTAGTTTTTAAATTTTTTTATTAGGATTTTTGCCTCTATGTTCACAAGTGAGATTAGCTGGTTATTTTTCCTTCCTTGGCTATCTTCTTAGGGTGTAGTAGTGAGTTTATGTTAACCTCACAAAACAGAGTTGAGGAATCTCTTCTCTATGAAAGAGTGTATGTGAGATTAGAATCATGTCTTCTATGAATGTTTGGTGAAAATCAGCAGTAAAGTCACGAGTCTGGAATTCTTAATGAAAAATTTGTTATCGATTCTTCAATGGTTGTAGAAATTTTCAAGGCTTTTATTTCTTCTTAAATCAGTTTAGCTAAGTCATTTTTTTCTAAGAATTTGTCCATTTTGTTCAAATTTTCAAATTCATTGCCATATAATTATTTATCATATCTTATTTTCTGTTCAATGACTATGGCACACCTATAATGATATCTGTTTTTTCATTCCTAATATTGGTTACTTGTGAATTCTCTCTTTTTCTGCCTTTTATTAATCCCAGTTTATCAATGTTATAATCTTTTAAAAGAACCAAGTTTAGGCTTTATTGATTCTGTTGTATATTTGTTTCCTATTATTTCTATTCTTTGTCATTTCCTTCCTTGTGATTTTTTTTTTGTGGGGTCATCTTTCTACCCCACTGCTAATGCCTACTTATAACTCGATTGCCATTTTAAGTAGCGATCATTTTACTGGTAATGAATAATAGCTGCTTAACTGTAATACCATAGCTGGTTTGGTTGACTAAAGTATATCATTAATCAGGCTAAGGTTGAAGTTTTGATTATTCCTTGGGCTGATGAACTTCCTTTGAGTCCACGGCTATAGTCAGCCACCTTACAGAGTCACTCAAAATGCCCCTGTAAATTTGGAGCATGTAAATCTTACACCATTACTGGGAAAAAAAAAAAAAAAAACAAAAAAACCCAGAAGTTCACATCCTACTACCTGTTGGTCACTTCTGTTATCTTCAACAAGAGAAGACTAGCAGATTGTATGACAAAAAAAGCACAGAAGAAAAGTTTCATCTGTTGATTTAAAAAATATGCTAATTCCATTTCTGTTTGAGTTAAATGTATGTATCACCCTTCAAAATACTTGAGAAATGTTCACAAATTGAGTTTCATTTTATTCCACTACTGTCATTATAAATTTTGCTTTAAAAATAGGTCAGAAACATCATTACTTGCAATGCTCTGAATTACTTTATCTGAGGTGTCAGCTATGGCATTTCTAGGAGTAACTTGGAGTGACGCCCCCTAGGGGGGATCAAGGACAGAGAGTGTTCTCATGGCAAAGTTTTGTTCTGCGTGCGAGCGATTATACTTGTCAACAGCCAATGTTAGATTTGCCGGTCCCCAGTTGTAGCTGGTATATGACATTGCGTCAGACATCAGACATGGAGAGGAAACATGCTCTTGTCAACTTGGCTGACAAGGATAGTTTACTCTTCCTGGCTTCCTGTGTACCATTATGCACCACACTGGTATGAAGACAGGAGTCTGAGTAAGACAGTAACATGGCCAAAAGGAGGTAACAATTATTTCCTATAACGTTGACTTGTAACTTTTAGAAAATTCTTGAATGTTAGTCTATCGATCACAAGGTGCTGAAAATTTGAAAAAGATATTAGTTTACTTTAGACTAAAACCGGAATATCAATTCTTTCAACTAACTGATTCAAAAGCACAATCATAGATACCTAGAAAAAAGAAAAAAAATTCCATTTATAAATCCCATAAGATAATTTCGAAATGGACCAAAAATCTAAATTTTATTAATTAAATTACATAAGTACCAAAAGAAGAAAAAATCCAATGGGTGAATTCCTTTGTAATCTAGGAGTGGAGAAAAATCTAACTATTTATGACCTGAAATCTAGAGGCAAAGCAATTTTAAAAAGATTATAAATTCAACCACCAAAAAGGAACAATAAAAAAATCTTTTAAATGGTGAGAATACTATAAGTAAAGGTGAAAGGCAAATAATAAACTCGGAAAAATATTTTCCACTTATATCACAGATAAAGAATTTATAGAGGGAGCTCCTAAAAGTTGAGAAAAGTCTGATTTTTTTTTAAATGGATAAAAGTTACAGTTCACAGAAAATGAAAAGCAAATGCTACTTTAAAGATATGAAAAGATGCCCAGCCTTATAATAGGAGAAATGAGAAATCTACACCAAGATAATATTTCTCACCTACCCAACTTATAAAAGTTTAAAACTCTGACATCAAACGCTATAGGTGAAGCTGCGGAGGAAACAGGAATTCTCATAAATTGTTAATGGGAATACAAAATAATATAAACTCTGTGGAAGGGAATTTGGCAACATCTAGCAAAATCCCATATGCATTTATCCTTTGATCCAGCAATCCTGTTTTTAGGACTGTATCCCAGTGATACATTTACAAACAAACAAAAACCACAAGAAACATAGAAAACTACTTATTCGTAAGTTATGCATTGCAACACTATTTGTAAGGGCAAAGGATTGGAAACCACCTAAACAACCATCAATTGGGAAATGGTTGACTAAAGTAGGAAAAATCCACACCATTGAAGCACAATGAAACTGTAAAAAATAAATAAATAAATAAGTAATACGTATTATATATATGCTGATATGGAGTGATAGCCAGGATATGTTGGTAAAAGAAAGGACAATGTCACCTGCAAAACAGTGTATATAGTGTACCACCTTTTCAGTAAAGAAGAGGGAAAAATACACACATACACACACACAAAGACAGTGGCTGCTACTTTCAATCAGAAACACAAGAAGGATAAACGGTGTGTGGGGGGGAATATTGAGAGGACAAAGGAAGGAATGAGAGGTAGAAACAGTAATGGAAATGAGACCTCTCTGAGTGTATCTTGCTATAAAGCTTTGACTTTAGAATTATTTAAATATTTTACATATTCAAAATATAAAATTAAATCCAAAGTAAGGAAAGAAAACATTCCCTAAAATTTGAAAATAAATCAAAATCAGTACTAAGTTATATTTCAAATTGATCATTTACTATAAAAAGAGGTTGTTCAAGTTACTGTTGGATGTAATATTTGGCCTGTACATCATTAGTGAAATATATTCTAAGGTCAAAATAGAACTGCAAAGAAAATTTGAACTTCATTCAATAGTTTTTTTGTTAGTAGCAATGCCGGTACTGTAATTTTGAAATTATTATATGTTATTGATGGTTAATAGGTCATTACAACAATAAAAATTTTTGTTAGGAATCTAGATTTTTCATGTAACAAAGACACAGATATAATGTTAAAGAATTTAAGTAAAAACTCAATGATGTTAGATTTGAAGTGGAAATATTATTATGAATTTTGGAGGCTTTTTCTTTTTGAAAAATATGTATTTTCTATGTCAGCCAACAGAAGCAATAACAACAGCAGCGAGAACACTGTTGCCCACTAAAACAAACCAGGGATCCTTAGAGAGATGGCTAAGTCTAAATTGGAGCAGGCAATGTAGAAACTGATCCTGGGGCTTCTGGCTGTGCCAGACAGCAAGGATACCATCAAAGACTAATTGGATCACATCAAAAATCCAACTCGCGGGATTCTCACTGGCCTAAGATGGAACAATTTGAGCATCAAAAAGAATAACGGCCAGATGCAGTGGCTCACACCTGTAATCCCAGCACTTTGGGAGGCTGAGGTGGGAAGATTTCTTGATGCTAGGAGTTTGAGACCAGCCTGGGCAACATAGCAAGACCCTGTCTCTACAAAAAATAGAAAAATTAGCTGGACATGGTGGCATATGCCTATAGTCCCAGCTACTTGGGAGGCTGAGGCAGGAGGATCTCTTGAGCACAGGATTTTGAGGTTGCTGTGAGTGAGGCTGACACCACGGCACTCTAGCCCAAGAGATACAGTGAGACCCTGTCTCAAAAAAAAAATAAAGAATGAGAAGACCTTTCCCAGAGGCCTCCCAGCCTCCCAGCCCGGCAGACTTCCCTCGTCTTCTCAGCAGTCAGGCTTGTTCCCAGGCCTGTTCTAAATCAATTGCTGGCCAGGTAAGTGAGATCCTTAGCCTGACTGCTCGGGCATCATTGATGTTGGAGAGTCAGCCACAGATTGTCCACTCTCTTTGTAAATGACAAGTCTGTACTCTGACAATGGCCAGAGACAGGTGCAGCATCTCATCGTGGATTAGACAGTTCTCAGTGGCGGAGGCAAAATTCATCCCATGATCTCAGCTCTCAGTGGTTGGAGACGGTCGCCGGGCGAGCTGGGAGCCAGCGCGGCAGCCTCAGGGCCCTGCGGAGCTGACTCAGCTTCCCTCTGCCCATTTGACTGCCAGGCTTGGTGCTTTAAAGGCTGCTGGTGATCTCGAAGTCCTTTTAATACAACTCTAATTGATTTCCTAATAACGTTGCTGCGGCATGCAAATCTATAGCTGTTGACCGTCCCCGCAATGGCATGAAATGCTGTAATTTTCCAGAGCAACAGTTCAGTGGAAGAAATGGTCATGTTTCCATGTCCTAAATGCGTGTCTAGAGGTAAGAAGACTATGTTTGCTTTGAAGAAAAATTAGAATCAATCACAGGTTATGTGGGAAGTCATCTGACAAATTTAGGAAGGTCAGTACATGCAAATATTTGTTTGGGTTCCTGGGGCTCAATGCAAGGCTGGAGACACTTAGCCTTTATTCTAACGGAGCCTCTTTGGGATAGGGATGGATAGACTGAATTCCATCCAAAGCTCCAACCCTGAGCAGTGCTGCCAGACCACAAATTGACTCCTTGTGGTGTTATTTCTGGACGGCTGTGGTGTGGGTGACTCAGCGCATGCACTGATCTGTAACCAAAGGCAAATGGCGTCCTTTGGACACCAGTTCCTATCATCAACAGCCAACAATCCTCTCATTTTAGGACTTGGCTGGTGTTCCACATGGATGTGTTACCTTGCTGGGAAGAACACACAGAAACAAATTGCAGGACCAATAGAGAGGGGCAGACTGATGTTAGAGGGGTCCAATGGCAGAACTAGGACTATCAGGCTTCCTGTCAACCCCAGGACTAAGACCCAAATCTTTCACATGCCACGAGGCTGGGCATGACCTGGTCCTGCTCACTGGTCCGGCCTCCTCTGCCGCTTCTCCCCTTGGTCTCTGCAACCCTGTCGGCCTTCCTCAGACCTCTCCTGCTGGAGAGCGTCCTGCATGCTGTTCCCTCTACTGAGCACGCTCCTCTGCCCAGTCTTTTCCCACCTGACTCCCACTGGACCCCCAGACCCAATCCAAACGTGGCTTCCTCAAGGAGACCTTCGTAAGCCCCCAAACTAGCTTTCACGTCCTTGTCTGCCAAAGTTTGAATGTCCCTCCAAAATTCATGTGTTAGAACTTAAACCCCAAGGTGATGGTACTAAAAGGTAGGATCTTTGGGGAGTGATTAAGTCATTAGGGCTTCGCCCCATGAATGGGATTCACCCCCTTAAGAAAGAGGCTTCAGAGAGCCGCCTGGCCCTTTCGTGTCTTCTCCACGTGAGGACACGGCATTCGTCCCTTCTGCCCTCCCACCTTCTGCCACGTGAGGACGCAGCAAGAAGGTGCCATCTGGGAAGCTGAGAGCAAGCCTTCGCCAGCCCCTGGATCTGCTGGTGCCTGGACCTTGGACTTCCCGGCTTCCGGAACTGGGAGAAAATAAATTTCTATTCTTTATGAATTACCCAGTCCCAGGCATTTTGTTACAGCAGCACAAGCAGACTGAGACGCTGGCGTATGTTTGTATCTCCTTCTCCTTCAATGTACTTCCATCTGCACCACCTGGTGGTTAGCGGGATTATTCGATCACTGTTTGTCTCCCTGTCCCAGGACTGAATATCCACACAGACGGGAGTCCGGTCTGCGTTTCTAATACTTACCGCGGTACTTGGCACGTAGTGAGCTTCAATAGGTATGTTTTGAATGGGTGAATGAGGTCTGCCTGAGAGTTCTCTTGCCTTATTTTAAGAAGAGTTCATTATGCTCTTTTCAGAGATTGTTTATCATGGGAAATAAAATAGATCCTCACTGAGCCATCCCAAGTATCTCATGCGACAGCCAGGGTATGCACCCTCCCCACCTCCCCTAATGCACAGTCCGTCCTGCTCTGTAGGACTCTCGCTGACTAGGGTTGAGCTTGGCACCCTTTTCTGAACACTTACCATTCATCTTCGCCTCCGTGTACCAGAAAACTTTCCTTTTAGGATCGGATCCTCTCAGCCTCTAAGCTGCATCAATAAACTACTCTCCGAGAGTCACAACTGTTCCTCATATTATTAATAGTTACAACAAATTACTCCAAAGCTTAGCATCGTAAAAGAATAATAAACACTTATTATCTCATAATTGCTGTGGATCAGGAATGCCAGGGCAGCTTAGCTGGGTGGCTCAGGCTCAGGGTCTCTTGTGGGGTGGTAGTCAAGACGTCAGCCCGGGCTGTGGTCAGCCGAAGGCTTGACTGGGACTGGAGAACCTGCACCCAGGGGGCTTCCTCACGTGACGGGCTGGTCCGTGCTGGTTGTTGTTAGGAGGCCTCAGTTCTTCACCACGCAGACTTCTCCACAGCACTGCTGGGGCATCCTCACGACATGGCAGCTGACTCGCCCTGGGGCAAGTGGTCCAAGAGTGAAAGCAAGAGGAAAATCACAGCATCTTTTATGAACTAGCCTCCAACGTCATACTCCTTTGTCATACTCCCACAATCTCCCACAATCTTCTGTTGGTTGCAAAGGTCGGAACTGTTTTGAAGGGGTCTCCACAAGGGTGAGTCACTGGGGTCATTCCCAGAGACTCGCTCAACTTGAACTGGACCCGGTCTCCTTTTTGCACCTCACACTTTCGCTGCCCTGCTCACAGCCCTCCAGTGGCTTCCCAGAGCACATAGCACAAACCCTAACGTCCTTGCCAAACTTCTTGCCTCCATCCCCCATGTGATCCACCTGTCCCTACTGCTCCATCCTCATCTCCTAACTCCTCTCTCACTCACTCGGCTCCAGCCGCACTGACCTTCTCTGTCTCTGACACACCCACTCTTCCCCTCCCAGGGCTTTGCTTTTGCTGTTGCCTCAACCTGGACCTTTTTCCTCCCACCCCTGCGCGGCTGCCTCTGCCCCTGCTGCGCTCACAGCTCGGCCAGGCTGTTCGCCTCTTCCACCTCCTCGGAGAGGCCTTCCTT
The DNA here is from genome assembly GCA_004363605.1 of Indri indri. Lineage (NCBI taxonomy): Eukaryota > Metazoa > Chordata > Mammalia > Primates > Indriidae > Indri > Indri indri. Next base: position 8,712 of record RJWJ010006220.1, read on the forward strand.
CCCACTGTGTGTCGGACTAACGCTCATTTCCACCCTTCGCTCTGTATTCTTTTTCCTCATCTTGATGTTTCTGAATAGCAATCGTCACAACATGAAATTATATTGCATATTATTATTTTTTTAATTTGTCTCCCCTACGACAAAGAGGATAGAGAGCATCTCTGAAGTAGTCCCTGATCTAACCCGAGGGTTTAGAATAGGGCCTGGTATGTGCTAGACACCCAACTGCTGTTTGCTGAATAAATGAATGACGGAATGAATGAATCTGCAAAAAGAGAAGGTTGGACTAGATCAGTCTGTGGATCGGTGCTGCTCTAAGAACTGTTTGTTACTGGTTCATGACCAGAAATTGGGAATAAATATTGAGAAACTTTTATGGCAGCTTGACATTGCTGCAACATCCAGACTCATGGCCAGTGACTGATCTTGTTGAAGCGGGTAGAAAGTCTCCACCACGGACCGGCTTGGGTGGTGGTAGACTTACATGGGGAATCACATGTGTGTCATGCTGCAGATTCGTCATCTGCAGTTGGACCACTTTAAAAACGGATGACATTTTAAATCATCAGCTATGTCCGTTATGATCCCGAAGTGTATAAAATCCAGATTCCATTTCTGCCATTAAAAAACTAAATACAGATGGGGGTGAGGGGTGGGCAAGGGCAATATATGTAACCTAAACATTTGTATCCCCATAATATGCTGAAATACAATTTAAAAAAATATAAACTAGATTAGGGATAGATTAAAAAAAAGAAACTAAATACAATTATAGCTTTTCAGGATAAATGACAATTGATGAAGGACTGAAGATAAATTCTGAAATTACAGCATCACTTGCTTCATCTTAGATAAAATGAGTATCCTGAGCTAGTATCTCCCATCCTCGGCAATGCATACTCTGACTTTCAAGGTTTATGTCAAAAATTTATTTTTCTTCTCAAATAATGAGGCCATATAACTCATGTAAAAGTGTTAGCTGAGAGCTGAGAATACAACGCTCAAGTTTCAACGTTACACCAAAATAGATTGTGTGCCATCCAAAGAGATTTCCAGATTCCCTTTCTGGACTATAGTATTTGGATGAAAAATTGTATGTTCTCAAGTTGCTATTTAAAATGAAATTCCACTGGATAGACGTAAGGTTTTAAATAGAGTTTTAAGTCTTTCTGAAGCCATCAAAGAGCGTTGTCTTTTTCCTGAAATTGTTCACTTTTATAAATGGCTTTCTTCCTTGCATAAGTTGAAACTGGATGGTGTTTGCCCTTTTGAAGGCGACATAAACATGAAACGAGCTGTTTGTGTGGCGGCTCCTGTCTGAAGTTCACGAAGCGACGAATAGGCTCTTCGTTCATTCTCCCTGCTGCCGCCTTCCCATACAGACACTAGGTCCTTCTAGCTGCTTATTCCTAAGTGTTCAGAAAGACCCGAGTACTGTCTCCCCTCGGACCATAGTCTAGCTCCCACCCTGAGGTTTGGGTTTCCATGACAAGTCTTCACAGTGAACTTCCTAGCAAACAAGACTCGTTCGAGCTGTGAAGAAGAAAATCGATTAGTCTGGAGGGCTCTGCTGAAGGGAGTCGGGAAGGTGGGGGCTGTTAGGAGGGTGCAGGGTGGGGGCACAAGCCCATGTCTGAAGAAATTCTGTCTACCTGACCAGGCACAGGGTTCGGGTCATTCCAACCGCACACCAACTCTGGACACGGGCGGCTCAGCCATGCCGGCGCGCTCCAAACCATACGATTTCTGGAAAGCTTGCTGGACAGATGCCGTTCAGAAGATGTGCTGACCTCCCAGTGAGGCTGGCCGATGAGCCTGGGAGACAAGCGGTCCCGAACAGATTCCTTCTCCTGGGGACTGGCCACCCTTCTCCGTGCACATTCCTACCCCATGCCTGGGACACTCCACCACCGTGACTGAGGTCCTCCAGGCTGGAATCCCCTTGGACGTTAGAAACTTACGCCAGCTGATGTCTGAAGCGGAAATGCCCTCGAATGTGATCTGTGCAGGGGTTTAACTGTTGCTCTTCTCAGCATGGAGAATTCAACACGCAAGGAGGTTGAATGGAGACCTTGTCCTTTCACCCGACTGTTTGTTACCGGGAGGGGTCTGTGGGTTTGGTCTGAGGCCTAAGTCCACAGGTGTAGACAAAGAGCCACATAGCGGTGTGATGTGGGTTCATGTCCTGAGTGGGCCCGGCTGCGGCTGGAGGGCGGCGCCAGGCTGTGATTTAGATCCTTGTCGATGCCGGCGACTCTTCTCAGTGACTGCCCAGGCTGTGTGCCCCCTTCCCATCCCAGTCCCCATCCTCCTCCCCGTATTGTTGCCCGCCCCAGCAGTCCTTCGTAACCCACAGATTGATCCCCATGGTGGGCTGCGATGAGCAGGAGCTGATCTCAGAGTTTGGGTCCTGAGCACAGCCTGACCCTGAGTGGCCTGACCCTGGTGGCAAAGCTCTTCCCCTGTCAACAGTCACACTCGGCCTGCAGAGCACCAGGGAGAGGGCAGCAGGTGCAGCTGGAGATCTGGGCATCATCCTAAGACGGTCACTGCTGGAGGGTCCTCTGCGGGCTGGTCTGGGGGCTGGGCATGGATAGATATTACCCCCTGCCCCCAGTTTTAATGCAGCAAAGGCAAGTGATCCCAGCACAGGGGGCTGAAGTGCATTTGTCTTGTGTATTAGTTTCCTGTGGCTGCTGTAACGAGGAACCACAAACTTGGGGGTGGCCTAAGTCTGAAGTTAAGACGTGGCAGGGCCACACTGTCTCTGAGGCTCTAGCGGAGCATCCGTTCCTGGCCTCTTCCAGGTTCCGGTGGCTGCGGGCATCCCTTGGCTTGTGGCTGCATCACTCCAGTCTCTGCCTTCCTGGTCACATCACCCCCTCCTTGTCCGCCTGTGTCTTCTCTTCTTCTGTCTCTTGTAAAGACACTTGTCTTTGGATTTACAGCCCACCTGGGTAATCCAAGATGATCTCCTCATCTCAGTATCCTCAACTAATTATATTTACAAAGACCCTTTTCTCAAATAAAGCCACATTCATGGGTTCCAGGGACTTGGACATGGATATAGCTTTTGCAGGCCCCTATGGAACACACTCTGCTTCGACACAGATTCTCTTCACAGTGTCTGTGTTCTGAGTCCAAGAATGCAAGAGAGCATGATGTGGGGAAAACAAACCTAATTGCTGTTTATCCTGCAAAATACAGCTTTCCAGAAGAGATTTAAATGCCTTACTGAGCTCAAGCAAGAGGCTCAGTCCTGGCCGCGTTCCTGCGGGTGAGTGGGTGGCTGGCTCTGGGCGCGTTGACAGGGAGTTGCTGGCGCCCCTCAGCCCATGGCCGCTCACACCTCTGGGGTCAGGTTCTGCTGTTCTCCTCCTCAGGAATTCCCTCCAGGGGACGAAGGCAACTCCACCCATCCTGCAGGCTTGGCTCAAACACCCGTCTTTCATGTCAAGAGGGCCTGTGGTATTTCTTTGTCTACTCCAGTGTTTCCAGAGTGCAGAGCACACACAGTGGCGCTTTGGGATGCGAAGAGATTTGAAAATTCTTCTTAGTGTTTAGTTTGCATCTTCAAGAAAGAAGAAATTAAGCCTTTCTAACATTCAGTATGCAAATCAGCATAAGTCTGTGTTTTTTACAATTTCTAAACCTATATTGGGTTACAATTTCTAAACCAGTATGAAATGGTCACGACTGGACCATTTTTTGACCTACAAAAGTGTCAGTTTCGTTTGATTCAATCTAATACAGCATTGAATGTGAGCGCTCACAGAGTTTTTACTCCTAGGGGTACACGATCACAAGTTTTTGATCGGTACAATCGAATTTGATGCTCTTCCCTTGGATAGCCTAGGGCACGAGCAGAAGACCAGTGAGTTTGTGTTTTGCTTCTTGCATGCCTCTTGGAGACTTGGGAAACATGGGCTACCATGACTTTGGGCACTGGGCTGGTGAGACGGGAGTGGAACCTGAGCTCAAACCTGACACAGTGAGCCCTGCTCCCGAGAACTTCCTTCCTCCCTTCCCCACACCCCTTCTCTACTTCCTTTGTCAGCCTCCCGCCCCAGGAGCCATGCCGCACCCACCAAATAAGGAAAATGAGAACATTTCACAGGCACCCAAAGCTCCACCTGACTTTAAGAGAGCAGGTGTGTGTGGCATCCTTACACATGAGCTCTGGGCAGCCCCTGTGAGCTGGGGTGTGAGGGACGAGCAGAGACTTTGGTCTGTATGTCCCGGGTGGCGCCCACCCGAGGCTTCATGGCTGCAGAATGTGCATTCAGCACAGCACGGACTTGACCCTCCTCAACAGGAGAGCGGCAGCAGTGGACTGGACTATAGCAAAGAGTCAGGCTGCTTTACGCCACATCCCAGGTCTGTGACGTACACTGCAAAGTGCGTGCAGGGAGCAGGTGGCCACTTCCGTGCTATAATCTCAGGGGCTCTGGTGGGGTCTCTGTGCAAAAGATCTTCTAACCCATGTCCTAGCACCTGAAATCCCATCATTGGTGATATTCCTTTGATGCTTGGATTTTAAAAAAAAAAAATGTGTTTCTCTAGACTAGACATAGTAATTCATCTGAGTGAGCCTCTACAGATATAATACCTTTAATATTTGTGGCACGTTGGCACAGTTGAAGAGCCGTGGATATGGACCCGGTTCCTTTACCTACTATGGGATAATTCAACCGCTCCAATTCCAACTCTTGGTTTCCTCCTCTGAAGAAGGGAATACACTGTTACTCGCATCTCAGGGTTGCTGGAAGGATTAGATGCACATAGATAACCCAGCGTGGTGCCTGGACATGATGGTTGCTGAACAAACAGGAGCTGTTATTGTCATGGTGCATTGCTTTATTACTTATAAAACGGTTCACGAGCACTCACTATGCGCTCCAGATGCAGCCTTCTGAGCTGGGCTGGACTGCATTACTATTTCCACATTACAGGTAAAGAAACAGACAGGTAATGTTCTGCGTGTGGACTGCAAGCCACGTCTTCCCACATTCGCCTCTTTCTGCTCCACGTTTTTCTCCCTAAGAGGGAACAGGCGGCAGCTGGCTGAGGGGAGGGCCCTGGCAATGGGGCACAGAGCAGACACCTGGGGAGAGCAGTGAACAAAAGGGAGGTGGGAGGGTGGCAGAGAAACCCAGAATTTTGCCCCAGCCATCCCTGACGTCGTGTTGCTGTGTGTCTGGCTGCCCGAGTGCAGTTTGTAACCAGTACGGCTGGTGTAGGTCAGTACCGTCGGCGCTCTGTGAATGAGCGATGCCCCCAGACCCCAAACAAATAGTGTCTCCTTTAGCCACAGACACAAAGGAATATGTTTCCTGGCATGCCTTACGAATTATTAGAATAATTTCATCTCACTGTTCGTATCTATGGCATGGTGCCCAACTTGGAGGAGACTCTCAGTGAATATTTGTTGAATGCTCACTAGATAAACATCGGGATTTTATTTTCTGGCCAGTCAAGGTGAATGCGGGGTAGGAAGGCAGGTCAGGGCCAGTCATCGCCGAGGGCGCGGGCGCGAGCTGCCTTTGTATTGCGCTCGTCCTGCAAGGGCTGGGCCTGCCTATTGTTCTGGGCCACATATCTCTCACCATGGGTTCCTCCGACGTGAGTGACGAATCGGAATGACAGTATGGAAGGTCTGGTAACATCTGTCTGTCACAAGGGAAGCAGGGCGGCTGCCAGTCCATTGTTTGGAAGGATGAAGGCAATGGCTCCGGGTCAGGGTTGAAGAGGTCGGTGCTGCTTTCCGTCTGGGAGGGGTTGGATGGGCAGGTGGTTACCCAGAAGGCGTCTGCCTTTCCGGGGGCAGCCCTAACAAATGGCCACAATGTGGATGGCGTAAAACAACAGGAATTTATTCTCTCCTATTTTTGGAGGCCACAAGGCTGGAAATGAAGGTGTTGGCAGAGCCACGCTCCCTCCAAAGGCTCCGGGAGGATCCTTTGTTGCCTCTTCCAGCCTCTGACAGCTCTGGTGTTCCCTGGCTTGTGGCAGCATCACTCCAATCCCTGATCTGTCTTCACGTGCCTCCGCCCTGCACAGCTCCTCTTCCGTTTGTGTCTTCTGCTCTTCTTACAAGAGCACCTGCAACTGGATTTAGGGCCACCCAACTAAGCCAGGATGGTCTCATCTTGAGATCCTTAATTGCATCCACGAAAACCCCTTTTTCCAAATAAGGTCACCTTCTCAGGGACCAGAGGGAAGGACTTGGATATATTTTTGGGGGGACTACTGTTCAACCCACTGTAAGTGGGGTTGGCTCCAGTTGCTTTCTGAAAGTGATGCTGATAAAATGATAATGTGGAGAAATTCCCGATCAGTATCAAGCATATTCCTTATTTCTTATTTAAAAGAGGAAAAATGTCGAATTTAATTTTGTGTGTTTAGTAATTCTTTTTCATTTTGGAGAGGATGCCTCGTTATGAAATCTTTCCATTTTGACATCTTCCCCATACATCTTTTGGACTCTGGTCACCAGAAAAATTTCTCCTGAGAGCCAATTTCACATCTTTAAGTTCTCTCTCTGCTACATATTAATAAAGTCTCTTCCAACTTCTGATAAATCACCTTGTACTTAAAAAAAAAAAACAAAAATCGTCCTTAAAAAATAACCTTGTATTTTTAAAAAATTGCCTACTTTGAAATTCACTGAGTTTCATTTTTGCTAGAAATAATTAACAGCTCCAAAAATGTTTTCATGTAATGTAGATGAGACGTTTCTATTATTTTGGACAGAAATAATAAACATTTTATTCAAATGTTTTCATATAGAAAAAAGATCATTTGGTCATCTGCAGCAAAATAGATGGCTAGAGACAAAGGATCATTGTGAAGTTATTGGCCATTTAAATCCAATTAATTTAGACCCTCTTTCTATGAGCCTCATTTTTATAAGATACAAAGTAATTCCCAGTCATGCGTGGATATATATATATATTTTTTTGAGACAGAGTCTCACTCTGTTGCCCTGGCTAGAGTGAGTGCCATGGTGTCAGCCTAGCTCACAGCAACCTCAAACTCCTGGGCTCAAGCAATCCTTCTGCCTCAGCCTCCCGAGTAGCTGGGACTACAGGCATGCGCCGCCATGCCCGGCTAATTTTTTTATATATTTTTAGTTGTCCAGATAATTTCTTTCTATTTTTTTTTTTAGTAGAGATGGGGTCTCGGTCTTGCTCAGGCTGGTCACGAATTCCTGAGCTCAAACAATCCGCCCGCCTCGGCCTCCCAGAGTGCTAGGATTATAGGTGTGAGCCACTGCACCTGGCCATGTCTGGATATTTAAATACCAAAAAAGTTAAACTCGTTTTTACTTTTATTTTTCCTAGGAGACAAAATCCTGCTCTCCAGACAAATGAAAATTCTGTCATCATGACTCCATTTGTCACAACATTGTTTGGAATTTAAGAACTTGGAAATATCACAAATATCCATTGATAAGAAAAAGCATAAGCAAAAATGACGGTATAATTATGACCTAATATTCTATCAATATACCAGCTACATCCGTGCATCAGAGCTCTGTGTGAGGGTAAGTGTCACGACCACGACGTGGATGGGGAAAACAAGTTGCAGAGAATGAGCCCGCACGTATGGAAGCTGACAACATACACACCGATGCTATGTCTTGCTTATGGGTATGTACACATGAAATGAGAATGGTAGAAAATGCGCATGTTTCAAAATGAAATGAGTCGGGAGAATTGCCTCTGTGGGAAGGAGAGAAGGAAGGAACTGAGGTCAGGGGGTACTCAAGGGACAATATGTGCAAGATTTATTTCTCAAAAAAAATTCTATAGAAAATATAAGGAAATGTTAGAATTTGTGTGCACTGGATGGTGGGTATGTGGGGCTTTGTTATTATTCTCTGTATTTTCCTATATGTTTGAAATATTTCATAATTAAAAATTTATCTTCTGATCGTGTTTCATCTAAAATGTATATATATATACGTGTGTGTGTGTGTGTGTGTGTGTGTGTATCTTCCCTACTTTCCGATAGCTGAAGGAACTGCGTCTTCAAAATGCACTACTGCTGAGCTGACGGGAGACCATCGATGTTAAAGATGGCCTGTGGACTAAACAAAGGAGGACCAGAGAGTGAGTCCAGACACGCGTATTCTGGTTGTGCTTCAGGCGTTCCGTGACTCTGTAGTTTTAGGCCATTGTCGGAACCTCAATTTCATCATCTGTAAATTGGGGATAATTACCACCCTGCCTACTTCACGGGGATGGTGTGAGAGTAAATGAGACTGTAATAATAGAAGACAGACATGGTCGTTGGAATAATTGCCGTTAATTATTGAACAGTTACTGTGTTTCAGACAGGCACTAAACATTCATTATCCTTTTTTTTTTTTGGAGACAGAGTCTCGCTCTGTTGTCCCGGATAAAGTGCAGTGGTGTCATCGTAGCTCAATGCAGCCTCGAACTCTGAGGCTCAAGCGATCCTCTTGCCTCAGCCTCCCATGTAGCTGGGACTACGGGCTAACTTTTTCTAATTTTTTGTAGAGACAGGGGCCTCACTCTTGCTCAGACTGGTCCTGAACTCCTGAGCTCAAGCGATGCTCCCACCTTGGCCTCCCAGAGTGCTAGGATTACAGGCGTGAACCACTTCTCCCAACCCATTTTTCACTTTAAAGCTGATAATGACTCTGTGACGTAGGTGTGGTTTTCCACACTTTTTAGGTGCTCTTCCTTCCACAACCACCCCCTGACAACAAGGAATGGGTGATGACTTGGTGGGGAGGTGGGTACCTATAGTGGTCAGGGACCTATGGCCTGGCAGAGGATGCTCTGACCAACAAAGACCATGGTGACTAGCCAGGCCAACCCAATTTCTTTGGAAATCAGAAGTCTTGGAAATACAGAGAGACTCAGTCTGCTGGTAGCAAGAGCTAAAGCTCACACCGGGGTAAGGAAGCTAACAAGGGTCAGTGAAGTTCCTGGGGGTTGGCAACCATGGAGAGCCCTTAGCACCCCTAGTCCTAAAGAGGCAAGAGGAGGGGTGGTCACTGGGACCTGATGAAGCTCCTGGCTGTAGGAAAGGGTCACCCACAGGAGCTGGGGCTTGTGGTAGCGAGGCACAACCCTGGCAGCCTGTGGCCTCGCAGGGGATAAATACCCCTGTCTGCCTCTTCTCTTGCTTCAGGTCACCTCCCAGTGCCTCCCACTGGCCAAACCCAAGCAGAACCAAGAGAGCAAGAGAGCTTGGTTGGCGCACTCCATTCGGGTCAGCTTTCCAGGTCACAGGGTCAGGGGAGGAAGGGTAGAGAACAGACTCAGACTCAGAGGGACAGAGTCACAGAACAGTGAAAAAGGTGTCAGGGGCAGGGCATGATAGCTTACACGTGCAATCCCAGTGCTTTGCGAGGCTAAGGTGGGAGAATGCCTTGAGCCCAGGAGTTCATTTAGGAAACTGGAGCATTTTTAGAATGTGCTGGTGGAATGTGCAAAAGGATGTTTTAGGAAGATCCCCCTGGCAGAATGCAGATCAGATTGGAGGAAGGATGTGGGCATTTAAGTTTGCAATAATGGTAAGATTGTGCTTGAGGCTCTAAACCAGAGGGTGGTGGTGTATGTGAAGGGTGAGGGCACTGTCCACATGCTGGGAGCCGGGCACCGCTGCAGAGGCTCAGGATGTGGCTGGGAACCAGACAGACGCTTGCTCTCCCGGAGCTTACGCTAGGGAAGCTGTGCGAGTGGATGAGCTGGGAGAGGGAGAGGCTGCAGACAGCAAAAGTGAGCCTAAGCATGCCTGCGAGCAAAGAGGGTGAAGCACAGACAAGGGCCAGTGGAGCAGCCAGCAGCCAGGAAGGGCAGCCGGCGAGGTAGCACGTTGTGCAGACCAGGTGAGAGAAGAGGCTCCAAGAAGGCGGTCAAGGCCAGGGCGGTGCTGCAGGTGACGAATGTGGACAAGACCAAGAGGCCACTGGAATTGGCAAATGGGAGGTCACTGGGAAGCTTGGTCACGGCAACTCAATGGGGTGGGTGGCAGCTAAACTGCGAGGTTAAGAATGAGGCACCATTGCTGTTGGGACTTGATGGAAGTGCAGTCTGGGGAGGAGAGCTGGACACCCAACATCGCAGGGGCATCTCGACGTGGTTGTCGTTCTCTAAAGAGCTGGCCTGCAGATTTATAGTTCTAAAACCCTAATTGCATAAGAGTGTCCAGAGTTGAGCAGGTCCTAGGGCCTAACTCATGCCAATCAAACTCATAAGAGACTGGTTTATAGCCCCAAATGCCAGGTTGGTAATTTTCAAACAGTGACATTCTTTTCTAGTGGTGGGAATATTTGTATCCATTATCGAGGGCACTCCCACCTTAGTATTAAACTACTTGGGAAGCTGGATTATTAATCGGAACATTGTCAGGTGGCACAGAAGAGAACAAAAGGAAATGGCTAATCCTAAAATGTATTTCACCCCATCCATGGCGATCCCTCAGCATACCCCTGACCTCTTAACCTTGAGATGCACCAGGGCTCAGATCTTGGACTTGTATTTTTCTATTTATAGTCATGTCCATGGCGAGCTCATCAGTATCACGGTTGTTAGGCACTGACAACTCCCAAATTATGCATGTAAGCTCCAGACTCATGTGCCCAGCTGCCCGCCTCATACTCTACCCAGATACATATGGGCATCTCGAATTCTACGTCTTTGGCACAGAACCCCCACACCTTCCTCTCAAACCTGCGACATTCACAGTCTTCCGCCATGAACGGATGGCAACTCCATTGTCCCAGTTGCTCAGGTCAAAATCCTCGGCATCATCCTGACTTCTCCATTTTCTCGTATCTCACACCCAATCTATCAGATCAATTGCTGGCTTCATTCAAAATATCGCTAGAACTAGAACACCTCATTCCACGCCCTCTGCTACCATCCTGGTCGGAACCTCCATCATCTCTCTCTCTCTCTCTCTCCCTCTCTCTCTCTTTTCTTTCCTTCAGGCTGTGCTGAAGTCCTCTCTTGCTTGGATTATTACACTGGCCTTTTAACTGCCCAGTTCCCAACCAGAAGCCAGGGTGGGTTTTTTGAAACATAAGTCAGATCACGTCACCCCTCTGCTCAAAACCTTCCCATGGCTCCCCGCGGGCCTCCACCCCTCTGACTTCACCCCCATGTGGACTTGGCTCCAGCCTTCTGAGCTTCCCTGCGACCCCCTAAGCATGCCCACAGTGCTCCCACCTCAGGCCTTTGCCATGCCTTTTGCCAAGAATGCTTTTCCCCAGATACCACCTGGCTCCCTCCCCCGCCTCTTCACCTTGGCTCGAATCTCAGGGAGGCGTTCTCCGACCTCCGGACTCAACCCTGCACGTCCTCCTGCTGTTCCCTGCACTGCCTCGATTGCCCTCTCATTTTCCACATGCTCCATGATTGATTTATTTTGCACCCGGTCTGTCTCCCGCACTAGAACGCAGGCTCCACGTGGCACAGGGATTTTTGTTGGTTTCATTCATTATATCTCCCCAGCACGCAGGATGGACCTGACAATAACTGTTTGTCGAATGAATGAATGAGCAGGTTATTCCTTTCTCATGAGAGTTGTTCAGCAGTCCAAATAGCTGTGCACTCAAGGCAGTGTGTTTTGTTCCTGGATCTTGCTGGACAAGAATTCCCACCTCGCACCCACTTGCTGCCAGCCCTGGCCATCCTTAGCTCCAGCCTCACCTACGGGCTGGGGAGCGAAAGGAAGGGTCCAACCTTTCCCTCAGGTCAGAACATTCTCGCCCCTTCCTGAGGTCACACATGAGGTGTCGTATGTGCGAGGTTTCAGTTTAGTTTCCCTTTTATTACCTCAGCCGCATCCAAGGGTAACCACCACTTCAGCAACATTTGCTGGTCATCCCCGGGCAACTGGCATGTGAGTCTTTCCCCAGAGATTTGCCTCAGTGCGAACGTGGAGGCAAGAGCAGAGAAGGACGGAGGAAAGACACGAATGGGAGGGGGACAGTCTCAGAGCCAGCACAGGACTGTGGCCCGGAGCCTCGAATGCAGAAATAGGGCACACAGTGCTGTGAGTCGGCGTCTGACAAAAGGATCCCAGATAGAGGAAAAGTGCTGAGAAATAACGTGTGATGGGTCCACGCTGGCGCTTGGCCCGCTGCGAGCGTGCACCTGTAAGCTGGGCCCACAGGCCAAAACCCACGCCTCACCCAGTGGGTGTGATTTCAAATTCATTCCACATCGCTGACCAATAACCACAGTCGTATCATTATGTTTACTGAACTGAAAACCCGAGGATCTACTGTGCCCTCCCCAACCGGACTCTGAGCTTCAGGAAGAGTCCAGAGCACTGCAGTCTCAGGGGACAAGTCCTCTAGCATGCGCCACGGGTGGGTGACTGCATTGGTGTGTGTGTTAATACCCAGCTACACTTTGGGGAAATTCTTCCCTCACTTTCAGTGGGCTTGTAATTAGCAAAAAAAAGTTTTAGCATCAGAATATGCATCATTCCCCATAGAAGCATGTCACAAGCAGCTTCATGCCCTGAATACGAAATAAATATGAACTAAAATAAAAATGGAGACAGTGAGGGATTAAGATACTTGTTCTTTCCCTGTTCACTAAAGCTGATCCCGGAACGTGGCACATGAAGCAGAAATAAGCCCCGGGTTTCAGCTGGTGCTCCCGGGTTGGAAGGAAAAAGCAAAGGTTAAAAACAAGAGTTCGACATGGTGCAGAGTCAACTTCAGCACTGCCTCTCCCCAGATGTCTGTGATGGGAGAGGATAGAGTTGTTTCCTTCGCCTTCCAGGACTCCCGGCAGCTCCATCAGTTTCCAGGCATCTCCTGGGGGAGGGTGATGGATGTAAATTTACACTTGACACATCTGAGGGCCCCGCTCTTTCAGTTTGTGAGACGAGGCAGACGCGGCTAGTCTTCTGCTAGAAACGGGATGCTTTCTGAACAATCTCGTGGAAGCTCTTGGAAGAAACTGGAACCCAAAGATACTTCATGACTTGCCTGAGAGGCTACAGCTGTAAGTAGCAGAATGGGACCGGAACTGTGCTCTTTTCTGCTAGTGAAACAGGCACCTGAGATTCCTGACATCTGGCACAGTCAACACTCCTGATTTAACAAAACTATTCTGAGGAAGGCATGATGCTAACTGCTTGCCTGCTCCTAGCTCCTTTACAAGTGGGGACAGGGCTGGCAGGGAGGGGACCCACGGCAGGATGCTGGAATCCACAGGGAACAGTGCAGGTGGGGAGGGACGCACTTGCACCTGCTGAGCAGCCGGGCCAGGGCGGTCTCCAAGCACGGTCAGATGAACCCGAATGAACAGGAAGCGGCAGGTGTCCCTGCAACAGGGACTCTGGAGTGAGATGCTGCCCTCAGTTGGAGGCCGCGCCCAGGGGCTACTACTTCCTGTTCTTTGGTAGCCAAGCCCTGCACACCTGAGGTCAGGTAACCGGGGAGGACTGGGAAGGGCAAGATGAAACTGGTTGCTTTCTTGGCTCTACTCTCCGGTGCAGAGAAATTAAGTCAGGAAAACCTTGTCAACCCTCTAGTACCAGAGAGGGCAAAAGCAGCTCCGACCAAGGTGCCCCTGGTCTTCCCACCCCATTCCTCTGCCTGACCCGCACCTCTCTACCTGGCTGCAAGGTGCAGCTGCATTTCTTTCCCATAGGTGAACTTCCTGTGACCATTTATAATCCGCTGTCCATCAAGTCCACAGGCAGATGTTTACATAAATTGCAATCTTATCTGGAGATGTTCCTAATTGTGACCCAGACATGACTTGATTTGCAATCAAAGGTCTGACTCATTGTTGTACACAATCATGTTTTATTTGAAAACATGTCTACACTGCATTGAGCACCAACACAGGTGTGAACAAGAAACCCACAGTCCTGTCCCAGCAGGCACCGGGTCCAGTGTATGACTTGGGGTCGAATGCTATTTTTCACAGGGTACGGCGGGGAGGAGGATAGGAAAGAAGAAATGACATTATTCCTAACTCCTGTTCAGGAATCCGAACGACGAAACTGAGTTATTCAAACCTCAAACAGCTCGTGGAACTTCCCTTCTCTCAATCAACTGATATTCAAATATGGAACCTGGGCCGGTGGGGAACACACAGCTGGATTTGGGGAACACACAGATACACTGTTTAAAATAACATCCACACAGTACTGTGAAGTATGGGAGGAATGGGCCGTGCTTCCGACTGATGGTTTACTCTTTCCTGTTTTATGAACTCTCACAAGTGTAGCGGATATCAGAATTGCACAACCGCAATCACGACAGAGCATCTGCTCGGTCTAAAAACTTTTTGTTTAGGAAAAAGAATTCAGTGGATCTATGGGATGAGAAGGGCCGAGACAGAACGGCCTCTCGGGCTCCTTTCTTTTGATCTTCTCAATAGGACAACCCACAGAAATTTGTGCTTACATCTCGAAGACTGGGGACATCTATTTTTATATCAAGTATTAAATCCAGCTACTAAGATATTACTATCGTACGAGATGATTTTTTCCTCCCCACATCTTTCCTTTGAGGCAGAGAGCAAACATTAGAAAACTGGCTGTCTCCCACGCCGGAGGTCCACGTAGGGTTTCTTTCTGCTTGGGGGCCAACACAGTTCTCAGTTTCTGGAATGCTCGAGTCTCCAGCACCACTAGACATCCAGCAGCTTCCTTGGCATCCAGGGCCCTGAGATCTCCATATTCCAGAGCAAAGTGGCCACTCCAGAGGATCTGTGTCATAGGGAAGAGAGGAGGCTGCACTCCTTAACTCTGGCGACCCGTCTTCTGAGTGAAGCTGGGGGGCAGCTGGGAGCAAACGTTTGAGTCATCAAGTCATCACTGAGAAGGCTTTAGCTAAAGCAAGCCTAGAGGCTGCCTGGGGGCCTTATGAGAAACAAAGTGTCTTCTCCAAAGTATACACTTCCTGTTTATGATCTAATAGATGTCTTTGAAATGATGTATCTGGACCAGCTAAAAGGCACTTGCTCATAGCCTATTACCCAAGTTTAGATTTTTCTACCTGATTATTCCTAGTAGATCGAGATTTAAAAAAACAAAACAAAACAGACCAAACTAGAGTATAACATGTACATTTCGACAGATCAGCAATTGCAAAATGCTGGTGCGATTTACTGACGTAGCACTGGATCCAAGGACTCCGTTGATATAAATATTTCCAGATCCCTTTGCATTTTAACAACAACAGAATGGTCAGAACGAAGACACGTGATTACAGTTTCTAACATCAACAGTGATAATGTCTTAGTCTCAAGTAAGTTCACATAGTTCTGCTCTGTTTTCTGGGCAGTTTGTCTTTTAAATCGTCTTTTATAAAATTTATATTCAAGAAAATTGTCAAAAGGCAAATGCTTAGAGGAGCCAAGTCTGGTGAGCTGTCTTTCCTTCCGTTACGTGTGGCAAGGGGAGGGATCGCCATGGATTTTGAGTGGGGTGGGCAAGCATTCCATGGGTCATCTTCTCCCACAAGCTCAGGGACAGGGGCTGGGGGAAGTCAGAAATTCTCTTTTAATGCCTGTTGGCAGTAGGGCATGATCCTTCACCTCTTAGGGTCTGTGAAAACAAAGAAAGGTGACTGTCACTTCTCTTACTGGCATTGTGAATAACAACCTGTGAGCCATTGTTCCTATTGTCCTAGTCTCTAAGCCAGGGGTCCTCAACCTGTGGCAAATTATATAATTATTTCATATATATTATAATGTAATAATAATAGAAATAAAATGCACAATAAATGTAATGTACTTGAATCATACGGAAACCATCCCCTCACGGCCCCCACCCCCAGTCCGTGGAAAAATTGTCTTCCATGAAAACAGTCCCTGGTGCCAAAAAGGTTGGGGGCCACTGCTCTAAGCCTTCTAGTTTTGGCACCTGGTGATCTCCTCACCCCCTCATTCCTCCTTCACGCCGCTTCGTCCTTATGTAGCCAGGGTCAGATCCCCAGTTCCTAAACACACTAGGTCTGCAGCTGTATCACCTTGTCCCTCAGCCCCCCAGTTGTGTATCATTAGTTTTTTCCCCTCCCCCATCATATATCATCTCCCCAACAGAAGCAAGTTTTCCTCTGGCCATGAGTTTGAATATTCTGAATTCTTAAGCGTGTTTAATAAAGAGAAAGAATTCCTTCCCCATCAATGGTCAAAGCTGGGAGTGCATGACCATGCCCACAGGTGCACGTGGGGAAGGAACAGAAGGAGGGATCTACATGAAAAGTCCCCATCACCAATGGAATTCCTCATTAGAACGTCCCTGGCTCGGTGACAGGTGCTTTCCCAGAAACCACCTACCTATTTCTAAAGGGGGCAAGGTGAGTAGGGGTCACGTTAAAACTTGGTCCAGGCTTTCTTTCAAGTTCAGTTAGTTGGAAAAATATGACAAGAGATCAAATTTGGTCAGATCTCAATAGGCGTCAGCTTAAGAGCCATCTCTGGCTCTCTCTTTTTTTGGGGAATGTATATGGCCTAAATAGATGTTTATTTAGTTCTGGGGAAACTCCAGATGTAGTACTTGTGGAGGTAAGGGGCTTTGAACATGACCTTTGTATTAAAGATTTCTGTTAGTTCAAAGGTTTGAGCTCTAGACACGACTTGCCTTCGTTTACCTATCACATGGGTGTAAGCTGTTTACTTACGAGTACCTTCCCGACATTTTTCTCATAACCACAATGATGATCCCACCAAGGAAGCCAATGGCTAGCAAGACGCCAACTATGATTCCAACCAGGGTCACTGTCGTCAAACCATCTGAATGAGAGGGGAAAAAAAGCATGAACCCCAGATAGAACATACACCTGCAATAAAACACGGTATATACAAACAATGCCATGCCCTGCTGTACATAGCAAATAATGCTTAATTTTTTTAAAATGAATTTTCTAGCTGAATTTATTTCCAAATATACTTTCTTTTTAAAAAACTAATATATTTGCTTCGGGGATGATGAATACCGGTATTAGGAAATCCAACTACACAAAAAATACTACATCTAGTCTAGGGTAGATATATTTATTTTGGGTAACATACATTAAGTGGCACTAATTACACAGTAACTGTAAGGTAACTGACATGAAACCACAGAATTGTCACCCTGTCACAGATGCATGGACTTGGGACTTTCTGGCGGAGCACATTTTCAAAAAACTGGATGCCCACCCCAGAGCTATGCCAACGAAATCCGTTAAAGAATAAAGCTCTCAAGTGGTGACTCACCAGAGTACCTTGCAGCTGACAGATGATAGGCAGGACATGTTAGTTATAAAGTAGTTACAGCCTAATTCACAAAAGTTACTGTTTCTCTTTCTAGAAAGAAGCAAGAAGTTAAGAAATTCCTTGAATTAGCACCCGGTGGGTCAGGTGGGCGTGCAGAGGAGGGGTGTTAGAGCAATGTCAGAAGGACCCTTCCCCATCCAGTGGACGTTGACTTAGAAGAGGAGAATTTTGGGGCTATTCTAATCCCATCTTATGAATGGTGTGATTTCTGGGTCTCAGAATCTATCAAGCATATTCTTGCACCGGCTTCACTATTAATTGCTGGGTAGCATGTGTGAACAGCTATTAAATTGGCTGTATTTTCACTCTTACGTTGTGACATGATATCATTCCCCATAGCTGGCACTAAGAGAACAGATTCATTTGTGGTTTGCTTATTTTCAAATACAAGGAATTCCCTTTTCTTTCTTTAAGGAAAAAAAAAATTTGAAATCTGTTCTTGGAAAGTTTCTTTATTCTGCTCTGGTTGACTACAATCCAGGAAAGAATGTTCTTCATCCCAAAGATTAGGTTCAAAGGAATTTCTCTTAACTCCCATAGGAATATTTTGATACCAAAATCTAGCCTACCTTTGTCAATTGTTATCCGTTTCTCTCCACCCGCATTGTCTGGAAAGAGATGTAATAATATGGAATTATTAGGATTTAATAACTACAATTTAACAATTGGCAAAAGGTGAATTTACCCTAAGCAGAAAGTAGCAAAACATAAGCAAAGAGGATAATTTCTTAAATAAACTGGATCAGGGGATTTTTAAGCAAGCTCTGACATGATACTGCTTTTGTAACTAATAATAATCAAATTTATGAATCCTTTTTCACATCTATAGGTTCATAGTACTTTTGTGAACACTACTTTTTCTCGTCCAATTTAGAAAGCAAAGTCAAAAAAACCAAACCACAGAGATCTTAAATAAATGGTCAAAAGGTTTCAGAGGTTAAGGTAGCAGAAGAACCCAGAGGTGTGAATCTTAGTCCAATGTCAAGATTCTGGAAAACTTACAGACTGTGACGAGGTCTCTGACTCATTTTGAGAGTAATACTCTGGTTTGGGAAGATGTGACCAAGACTGTGATTCGTCTTGTGATCCCTATTTCCTGCTTCCTCTTTGGTAGTAAAATCAGATTATGCCCCGCTGAGTTTAATGAGAGAATACACCCTTTGTATTTATGTCACTGTTATTTTAGGATTTCTATCTGCGTTCAAACTTAGCGTTACAATGTGAATATTCTCCATTGTGAGTTTCTTTTTGATACTTTTACACAATAACGTATTTTTAAAATAGAGGTGTTTTGTTTCTCCTGTTGACCTCTTCATATACTGAGTCTTGAACTCCTCTGGGTGGTGGCTGTTTACCTAGTTTGCAGATGGAGAAAAAGTCAAGTTGCCTTGATTTAATGAGAAATTGGAGAGAATTAAATAATCAGCTCTTCCTAGATTCTTAGTTCACAGCTTGCAAAATACCCCAGATATCCAATACCTTTCCTAATCAAAGTAAAACTAGTCAGCCATCATTGAAAAGATATTACTTTTTTTAATGGTTGGGTTTGAAATAAACTATCTCCCCCTTTGTACCAAGGCTCTCCTCAAAACACGGTGGCTCTTCAAGATGGCCCCCGAGTATGGGTCCCAGAAACCAGCCCTCCCTGTGCGAGCTGAGTCCCTGGCTCTGGAGCATTCGTACAGAGCTCACACTGACCGTGCTACCCCACTATAGAAAACAGTCGGGATTGCTGGGTTTCAGCCTTCAGAACAAGGGTGCCATCAAATCAACTCCCAAAATGTCATCCTTGGAAGTCAACTCTCCGCAGAGATAAGCCAATCATTTGCTTATTGTGTCCTAACATGGCGATCCAGGCTCATAACATACCATTAATATCACTCAACACAGCATCGGGTAGAAAATATATTACCAAAAGTAAAATAAGTTTGTGGAAGATTTGTTACTAAATTAGTGCTTATTAGTCCTGTATTCCCCAGCTCCCTCCCAATTACTCTGACTATGTCATACATGTGAACATCATTGCATTTGGGCGTTTCATGGGAAAACTGGACATCTGCTGCCCTAATAAAATTACCTCTTAAAAAACTAAGCACTAATAATGACATTTTAGCTCATGCAAAAACATCTTGGGATAATGATATGCAAAGTGGAAATGTGCCCCACGTCACAATTTTTGGCACAGGGTGGGGCAGGGGATAGGAAGGGAAAGTAACAGTGACTTATTTCCGAAGGCAACGGAGAATTTGTTTTTTCAGGCATAGAAGAGAGGTATCCTGCTATGACAGAATATTCAGTATGGAAGTCTCCATTTTTTGTTCCTAGTTAGCTATCACTCCATGTTGCCAATGAGCATTTCTCCAAAATTTTAAAACCAATGATCACATACTGATTGTTCTTTCCTCACCTAGCCATACTTGGTTCTCTCTGGTGTTTAAATGTTAATCATTTCTTTAACAACTTGGAGCAAGCTTTAGGTTTTATTTCAAAGCACTTTATAAACTTATTAAAAATTGTGCTAAAATACAGATAGCATAAAATCTACAAATTAACCATTTTTTTTGTGTACAGCTCAGTGGTATTAATTACACTGATACTGACGTGCAACCATCATCACCGGCTCCCTCCAGAATTCTTTTCATCTTGCAGAGCTGAAACTCTGTACCCATCAATTAGTAACCCTTCATTCTTCTCTTCCCCCAGCCCCCCAGCAACCACCATTCTACTTTCTGTCTCCATGAATTTGACTACTCTAGGTTCCTCATCTAAGTAGAATAATACAGTACTTGTCTTTTTGTGACTGGCTTATTTCATTTAACGTGCCTTCAAGGTTCACCCATGCTGTATCAAGTGTCAGCATTTTCTTTCTTTTTTTAAGGCTAATATTCCATTGTATGTAGAGACCACATTTTGCTTATTCATTCATCCATCAATGGTCGCTTGAGTTGCTTCCACACTTTCGCTGTTGTGAATAATGCTGCTATGAACATGGGGGTATAAATGTAAAGCATTTTTTTAAATCCTCAGAAGTGCTATAGTTTTTAAAACCAGATTAGTGATTGGACCCGGCAATATATATTGAACGATAAAGAATAACTTTCTAGGTGTTCAGATGAATGACTGCTTTAGGCATTGTCTTTATACTTACTTTCATTTTAGAGATGGAAACATAAGACCTATCTAGATAAAATGATGTATGTAAAATTTATCAAGTTAGCAAGAACTCATTGAAGTTACTGGAGAATTAGTTCCTTTTCTCCCCCACTATCACTATAAAAGAAGGCATATTTTTAAAAAATTCCAAACGACTAAACTTCTCTTAAGAAATCTCTACAAACAGGAAGTGCTCTCTTTCCATGGCTAAATTGACAACAACCTTTCCTTATTGTCATCAGTGATGGTCTGAATATATTAACAATAACAGCAAAGCCCCACAGGTCTCTTCTGAAGTTTCTCTCCGAGGTATTCCATTCACACTGCTGCAGGCGCCAACTGTGAATCACGAGTACAACCCCAAATCCTGGTAGGGCAGGTTTAGAACAGATTCTTCCCCCACGTGTGCAGACATGAATCCAACATAAGATGCTAACTATTATATTAGTATAGAATCTATTAAGATTTACATAGGCTGGCTGAGTTTTGCGCTCGTGGGTGTCAACACAAAGTTCTTAACGTAACATTACATCAGTTTAGGATCAGCAACACAACCTCAGTCGCTACCTAACTCACCTGTGGGGGCATTATCACTAGTTATCATTCAAGGTAGAAAGAGATCTTCAGCAACCTAATAAGTCAAATTTGATTTAGCAACTCAACAAATCGAATTCTAAACCTACCACACAAAAGCTTGGTTCAGAATTCACTCTTGCATTCCAATATGTGTCCAGTCGATTATTATATTTGCTCACGGACTCCTGGAATGCACTGATTATGCAAAATTAGATTAACCCCTATTGGAGTAAGTGGTTCCTTTACCTGTGGAGTGGCTGGTCGGCACATTTGGGGCTGTGGCGGTCTGGCTCTCTTCTTTGGCATGGACTGTGCTTTCCAGGGTTGGCAGATCCTCGATGTCAGGGTTCGTTGTACTCTTTGCACTCGTTGCCACCTATTGGAGATGTAAATGAGGAAAAGTAGAAAATGAAGCCTAATGTTTTAAAACATATTCTCTGCTTTCTAACAGAAAAAGATTTAAGGTAGCATAACGACATAAATTTCATGATGGCATAAAGCAAAAGTGGAAACAAGAAAACAAACAAAAAGGGTGAGAGCACAGGAATAAAATCAAGTCTGCTCCAGAAATGAATGCCAAATGTTCAGCATGCTGACTTCCTGGGGTCTTAATTATTCTCAAAACACTGGATCACTAGACTTTAGTTCTTTCCCTCCCTTGAACTTGAATTTTTCCCTGTCACATCTGCTTGGGACATATTAGGCTATATCATCCTTCAGTGCCCTTCCTCCCCATTAGAGTAATAGCAAGCCTTTATCGAGAGCTCACTATGCACCAGGCCCTTTGAATATATTCTCATTAACTCCATGCACAACCCTACAAGATAGATTTTGTTATTAGTTCTGTTGTACGAACAAGGCTTACATTAGATAATATGCCCAAACTCACAGCCAATAAGCTAAAGAACAGGACTTGGAAGTGATCCTCTGGACTCCAAAATTCACGCCAATGTAGCATTCAACAAATATGCTAACGAGCACAGGCTACAGCAGCAGAAATAGACAAACGGCTACATAGAACACAAACTTTGGTGCCTCCAAAGACACAATCAATAAAGCGAAAAGACAATCTATAGAATGGGAGAAAATATTTACAAATCATGTATCTGATAAGGATATGAAGAACTCCTACAACTCAATAACAACAGCAAGATCAAATAACCCAATTAAAAAAATGGGCAAAGAACTTGAATAGACATTTCTTCAAAGATGATATACAAATGGCCAAAACAAGCATATGAAAAGATGCTCACCATCACTAATCAGAGAAATGCAAACCAAAACTACAATGAGATACTACCTCATGTCCATTAGGACGGCTACTATCAAAAAAACAAGATACAATAGCAAGTGTTGGCAAGGATGTGGAGAAATTAGAACCCTTGTGCACTGTTGCTGGGAATGTGGAAAACAGTATGGCAGTTACTCAAGAAATTAAAAACAGAACTACCTTATGATGTAGAAATCCCTCTTCTAGATATATACCCAAAAGAACTGAAGGCAGGGTCTGAAAGAGATATGTGCATACCCACAGCCACAGTGCTCCATAGGCACACCATTCACAATAGCCAAGAGGTGGAAGCAACCCCAGTGTCCATCGGTGGATGGATGGATGGATAGACAAAACATGGTGCCTACATACAATGCAATATTACTCAGCTTTAAAAAGGAAGAACATTCTGACACATGCTGCAACATGAATGAACCTTGAGGACATTATGCTAAGTGAAATAAGCCTGTCACAAAATGACAAATACTGTGTGAGTCCACATCCAGGGGGTCCCCAGAGTAGTCAGATTCATGGAGACAGAAAGTAGAATGGTGGTTGCCAGGGGCTCGGGGGAGGGGGAAACGGCAGTTATTTTTTAATGGGTAGAGTGTTTCAGTTTTGCAAGATAAGTTCTGGAGAACTGTTTAACAATGTGAATATACTTAACACTACCGAACATGTACACTTAAAAGGTAGTTAAGATGGTAAATTTTATGTTATGTCTTTACCACAGTAAAAAATATATGCTCATGAGTACCCAATATGCGCCCAGCATGGCTCCAAGGCCTGGGAATCTGAGTAATAAAAATTCCCTGCTCTCTTGAAGCTTACCTCCTGGGGCAGGGTGGCAGAATATGAACATTTAGCATGTAAACCAATACAAAAGGTAGTTTTAGATGACTTTAAGTGATTCGAAGAAAATATAAGCTAGAGTAGTCTAGACTAGACTAGACTAGACTAGCATTTGGCAAACTTTTTCCCAAGGGCCAAATGGTAAACGTTTTCAGCATTGCAGGACACAGGGACTCTGTCATAACTACTCATCTCTACTCTTACAGTAGGAAAGCAGCCAGACAATTCTCAACTGAATATGCATTGCTGCATTCTAATAAAACTTTATTTATAAAAATAGTCGGTGGGCCAAATCTGGTACGTAAACTGCTGACCTCAGGGCTAGAGGGTAGCTACTGGTGGATGGGGGTCAGGGGTGAGGTTCCTTTAGGCATCTTTGAGATGACATCAAACTTCAGAATCATGAGAAAAAGTCAGCCATGGCAAGATCTGGGGAGTGTTCCAGGCAGAGAAAACAAAAGCCTAAGTTGGAACAAGCTTGGTGTGTGTTCAAAGGTCAGAAAGGCCGACATGGCTGAAACAGAGACAGTAGGGGTGGGTGGGCGAGGTACACGAGATCACACAGGCAGGCAGGAGCCTCTGTTCTGCTGCCAGTGAGATTATAGGACCCTCAAGGTTTGAGGGTGTGGCTCATGGCCCTCCTTAATCCCCCCAGTGCCTGGCATCTTGTCTTGCCCATGGCAGGTGCCATAGACATGTATGAGTTCATTAAAATGCATTAGGTTAGAGACGTGACAGTTGAGATTCTACTGGGAAGTACAGTAAGTCCTCGCTTAACACTGTTGGTAGATTCCTGAACTGTGACTTTAAGCGATAGGACTTAAAATGAAACCAATTTTTTTCTCACGAACATTATAACAAAATGACATTATTCAAGGACCTGCTCTATGTCATTTTGCTTAAAATTGCAGTTTCCAAGAACATATTATTGGCGTTAAATGAGGACTTAACTGTAGTTTTTGTTGTGAGCCATTAACTATTTCTTGGTATGGTGGCTCACACTGATTGTACATATAGATATAACATATTATATACAGAAAGCATATCGAGTATTGTGATACTATGATATATATTGGTTTTCATCCGGTTCCTGGCTCATCACTTTCATTGCCCTTGTTATAATGTTAGGGCGATTTAGGCCTCGGAGACAGAATCTCTCTCTCTCTGACCTTCTCTTGCCCTCCTTTCACCTGTGCAAGGCAGGACTCTAATCTCATTGTGGGTCAAAAGACCCTCATTCCAGGGAGGGTCCTGCCCCATAACCTGGAGGAAGGAACGCTGCACAGAGAGGCCAAGAAGAAATCTGGACGGACTGTCTTTGCTGGGTCTCCCCGCTCAGTCTATTAGTGTGAGATCATACCCTTTTTATCCAATCACATTTCTACGTGGTTGTCAATCATGCCTATGTAATGAAGCCTCCATAAAAACCCCAAAGGACTGCGTTTGAAGAGCTTCCAGAGAGCTGCACACGTAGAGGGTCCTGGAAAGTAGTGACCCTGGGGAGGGCATGGAAGCTTGCGCCCCTTACCCCAGACCTGGCCCTGTGCATCTCTTCATCTGGAGCCTTTGTAATACACCAGTAAACATAAATGAGTGTTGCCCTGAGTTCTGTGAGCCGCTCTAGCAAGTTAACCCAACCCAAAGAGGGAGGTCCTGGGAACCCCAATTTACAGCCGTTTGGTCAGAAGTTCCAGAGGCCTGGATTGCGACTGGTGTCAGGCGGTGAGGTCGGGGAGGGTGGGGAGTTCTGGGGACTGAGCCCTCACCCTGTGGGATCTGACACTGAATCCCAGTACATAGTGCTGGAATTGAATTAGAGGACACCCAGCTCGTGTCTGTCGCAGAATTTATTGCTTATTTGCTGGTGGAGAGGAACCCTCTCACATTTGGCCACAAAAGTCTTCTGTGTTGATGACTGTTGTGAGCAGAGGAAATGCGGTGTGTGTGCTTTCCAACAAGTGTATATTGCATGTGCTCTACCCTTGCGTGTGGCCCCGCGCCCATGGAGCGGATGCCTCTCTTCCCAGGACACTCACCGGGGTTGTCGGGCCAGCAGGCTTAGAGGGCTCTTCAGTGGCTCCTGGGGTTGCCAAATCTTCTGCACCTGCAGTTGCCACATCTTCTGCACCTGGTGTCATCAGGCCATCTTTTACACCTGGAGTCTCAATGTCATCTTCTGGCCGGCTCGTGCTGGCTGAAGAAGAAAGATTGAGTCAGGGCTTCAGGTGGAAATTGTGTGAGCAGATCCAACTGGCCAGCAACAGTCAGATTATTTTCTCTCCCATTTCTCATGAGGATTGTATTTATTTATTTATTTATTGGTCCTTTTTTTGGCTTACCCCAGTGCCAGGAACCAAACCATTCTCCTTACAGCACCTCTGGTACATACAGTGGCCAAGTTATTTTCATTGCAAAGCAAAGGAAGGTGGAAACACAAAACGGTGAAGCAGCCAGACCCTCCCTGGGCTCTCGCTGAGGGGCCTGGACAGGGGCTTGTGCATCTTTCCTTTTCATTTAGGAACCAGATTCTTTCTGGTGCCATTCCATACAATGAATTAATGTAGTCAGGTTAATAGGATATCACCTAGACCTGAAAAAAATTCTAAATTATCGTCACCTGGAAAGATTTCTAAACACACCCATTTCCAGGCTCCATGCAAACCTGCTGTGTCACAATGGCCAAAAGTTTTTAAAATCAAGCTCTCTCTCCATTTAATTTTGAGACTGCCATCCACTTAGAATGATTATAACCATTGGCTCTGACCACAGACCTCACAGATTCCACATAGCTTAACCTCTTATCCTAGTTAGGGTTACTGCATACAGGGGAGGGTCACTAATATTCTTAGAGATACCGAGATACCAACAAGACTCTTAGCACATGGAGACCTCAAACTAATGAGACCTCAACTGGCCCTGGCTTTTCTGCGTGAACATTTGGGTGGATGACTAGTCGTGCCAACAAGAAAAGTTTCAGTGGAGCAGGGAATTGGTGGGGTGAAAATAGGTTGAATTCCACAATGGGGAATAGAGCAGATCATAACAGTCCTCTTCTTCAACCTCCGTTGCAATGACTGGAACTAGCCGTGACTGCCCAAGCATCATCTCTAAACTCATCAAATAACCCTCTTCACGAGTTAAAAATCTGACTCATTGGCCACGGGCTTCCTCCTCAGACTCGAGTGGCTCTGGAAATTCCATGACTAAACACAGTTGCAAAATAAGCAGGCATACACGTCCCAGGAGCAAGGGGGAGGGGAGCTCGGAGACTCCTTTGTGTAATGAAAGAGCAGATGTTTATATCTAGGCAGCGCTCACACGAGCAATCCATTCCTTGCCTTCAGCTACCTTATTTTCCCCTCGCCTGAGACAGCCCAGCCAGAGGCACAGCTACTAAATATTTGATCCTAAATTCTTTGCTGAGGTCTAGAAGGGAGGAAGCCTCCAGAGTCAATTCGCTTGTTCTAGGAGCCTTCTCTTTGGTTCTAGAGTCCCAATCCATACCGAAGCACATGAATTTATTTTTTTATATGAGGGGGAAAGGCTTTTACCGGTTGGCAATAATTGACTACCTTAGTGCATGCAAATGGTATGGCTCCCCTTGCGGCCTTTTGCTGGGGGGTGGGGGGGAGGGCTGGTGACTGGCTCCCACAGGAATGTATCACGGTGGTGCAGCCACATGTTTAATGTGTTTATCGAGCTCAAGGGGAAAACCAAGCAACCCATTTTCTTTTCTTCCTCCCCTCGTTTGAACTTAGTTAACAAATCGATTTTTAAAAATGTTTTCTGGAGCTGTTCGGCAGAATCACTTACTATACGGCATGTCGAACTTAACCCTTCCTTAAAAAAAGACAAAAAACAAGTACTGAATGAAGTTGGTTTGAATTCTTTCATAGAAAGCTCAGTTCATTGAAAACGTAACTTGATAAAAATTCCTTAATGTTCTTTCCTGCCCTTGGCCCACGGAGCCAAGTACTAAATAGACAAAGGGTGTTTTATGAATGACAGTCAGGATTAAGATGTGTGTCTTTTGTCTCACTGCCCTGGCATTCTTTTGGCCCCATGGGAAAGTTGATCTCTAACAAGAGATCCTCAATTGTCGCTCTTATTATCTCGGCTGAAGGCTTCCCCGGCGAGGAGTCCCTACCAGGCCAGCTGCCAGGTCTCCAGCCAGCATTTGACATCCTTTTCCTGTCCTTTCCTATCACTCATGAAACTCAAATGTATTGATGCCTCCACTCTCCAATCCTTCTTTCCTAAGACATGTGTGCGCGCTGGCACACAGACGCACGCACACACATACACAGTGCACACACACAGCTGTTCATAGGAGCGCAGAACAATGAATCCACAATTCTAAACCAACATCCGTGGCCTGGCACACAGGGTGGGTTCAGGCGCAGCGTGTTCTCACACTCACGTGAACGCCATTTCCTGCCACGCCTGGCCTCAGCCACATTCAAGTCAGAACCAATGGAAGTTTCCAAATGTGGCGGTAACCCATCCGCTTACTTTGGAATTCGTTGTTATTCTTTAAAAACCTAGGCCAAAGTTTATACTACCCAATTTTACCTTAAGGTTCTTAATTTTGAGAATAAGGACTTAAGTAATGCTTATTTATATAAAGTGGTTCATTATGAATAATTTTTATCTTTGCATTAAAGTCTAAGAGCTCTAAAATATTATTCTAGATTGCTCATATTATGGAATAGCATTTCTTAAAGTTTTAGAATTTAGATGCGACGTTAAATCGGGATTTTATTGTAATTGCATTGTAATAGTCCTAAAATGTTTTTTTAACTAATCAGCTGAATTTAAGATTCAGTGAGTCCCAAATTCTTGATAAAAGTCTTTTGAATAAGTGTTTTCAATCTTTTGGTTTTATTTACATTTCTTTGATTTGTGGTGGTGAGTTGTTCCATCTGTTTTTTGGCCATTTGGAATGTCTTCTTTTGTGACTGTTTTTCTTTTATGACATCCCCTCTTGTAAGCACTCTTCATACCTTAAGAATATATTCTTTGCACTAGATGGCATTTGCATCTGTTTTGCAAATGGCAAGCTGTCAGTAATCAAACTTATTAAGCTTCTTTTCTCCCTTTAACCTCACGCTCCTAAACCCTTCCTCAAGATCATATACAAACATTCAACTATCTTTTCCTTATGGTTTTGTTCTTACATTTAATATTTGTTTGCCTTATGTTTATTATGTAAAATAGGAATATAATTTGATTTCCCCCCAAAAGATTAGCCAGTTGTCCCAATAAATCCTCTTTTCCCCACTGCTTCAAAACTCGCTCTCACTGAGAAAAATAGAAAGAAATTAGCCAGGCAACTAAAAATAGAAAAATTAGCCAGGCATGGTGGCGCGTGCCTGTAGTCCCAGCTACTCGGGAGGCTGAGGCAGGAGGATCGCTTGAGCCCAGGAGTTTGAGGTTGCAGTGAGCTAGGCTGATGCCACAGCACTCTAGCCCGGGCAACAGAGCAAGACTCTGTCTCAAAAAAAAAAAAAAAAAAAAAGTCGGCTACTCAAAGAGGAGCACGTGGGGTCTGCCTGAGTTCCGGCTCTGACGCAGTGTCGTAAGTTCTACTTAACACGGAAGGCACGACGTCCAATGACACCCTCAGTCACAGTTTGTTCAGCAATGCAGGGTTTACACGGTGTCTTTATTTCACGACAGCCCTGTGGATGGATCGTGTGGCACTGTTGTCCCCACTTGACAAGGAAACCGAGGTTGACAAAGACTCTCTCCTTGACCAAACTGTTGTCAGGCTCCTCTGAACCCTCTTCTGAATTCCCGACCTCAGACTCCTGTGCCCATCTCCGCGCTGTCCAGTTTCAGCGAGAACCCTGCCACGCCAGTTTAGAGAGGATGCCCCCGCCCTGGACATCTGAGCAAGTTCTTCACCCCCACCTTTGATGTCTAGGCCCTCGGCCCACCTTTAGCAAGAATCCCGTTAGGCCAGTCCAGCAGCAATCCCCTGCCCTTGATGTCTCCTCGCACTAATTTTCTATCCAAGGACACCCCCCTTCTGCCTGTTCCTATGAATCCCTACTTGTCCTGTAGTCGGAGTCGAACCTGATCTCTTCCCTATTGCGATCCCCCTCATTAGAGTAGTCTTGAATAAAGTCTTCCTTACCATTCAAACAAGTGTCAGAATAATTGTTTAACAAAGTCAGAAGTTAAATGATCTGCCAAGTCCGCCTGATTCACGAGTGGATACGCAGCCAGGTGTTCTGTGCGTCCGTGGACTCACCAACAGGGGACCAAAAAGCAGCTTTGCTCCTCCGTGACGCGCTCTTCTGGCAGCTCTGGGCTAAAACGCCTGCTGCCTCCCTCCCTGGGGACTGACCTCCTGCCCCTTCTGCCCCCACCCCCGCCCCATCCTCCTCCTGCCGTAAACTGTATTCCTGGTTGTCAGAAGCAAATGCTTCCTCAGCATCTTACTGCCTCTTACACAATCCCATCCTGTTAGAATCTTCCAGTCTTGTTCAGTGAACACAATCTTGACTTCCTCAAATGTGTCCCCTACTAGGAAAGATCTGCGAGAATCTAAGCTTTCAGAAGTGGCAGATTAGGGCTGGGTGCAGTAGCTCACACCTGTAATCCCAGCACTTTGGAAGGCCAAGGCAGGAGGATCACTCGAGGCCAGGAGTTGGAGGTTGCAAGCTATGATGATGCCACTGCCCTCTTGCCTGGGCAGCAGAGCGAGACCCTGTCTCAAATTAAAAAAATAAAAAACTGGCAGATTAGAAGGAGGGTGTGATTTGCTTTAAAAGGACGTACTTCTTTGAGCAGAAATACATCTCTCCTCTCGGCTGTGCAAGTTAAGGCAGCAGCGTTGATCAAGACTGGAGCCTTTACAAGTTCACCTCTACATTCCCCAGATCCTAGCACTTGCATTCCTTCCACAAACATTTTCTGAGCACCTACTGTGTGCTGGGTCCCATTCTGGCACTGGAGACAGAGGCATGAACGGGGCAAGGTCTCTACTCTCACGGACTTGAGTGCTGGTGGGGTGGGGTGGACTCACAATAAGCAAACAAGGAAGACACAATTCAGTGTCCCCTCACCCCCTACACACCTCTGCTCTGAGGGCACTCTCTTGGACCAGCCATTTAAATGAGTACCCCTCCGCCTTCCACTCACACACCCCTGAGTACTTATTCCTCAGCGGGGCATCTATTCACTAACAGTCTATCCCACTAGAACATAAGGTCAACAAAGGCTGTTTTATTTCAATGTCCCCATTGCCTAAAATACCTGGCACATTGCTGGTAAGTAGCTGTTGAATGAATGGCTGGACTCCAGGTAGGGGAAGAGCTGGTGCTAACTGACCCTGAAGCCCAGAATGACCCTGGGGCACTGCACGCTCAGAAGGGTACACGGTGTGGCTGGAGAGCAGTGGGTGAGACTGTAAGAGACGAGATTGGGAAGGTGTGGGGGGCCAGCCCGGTAGAACTCGACTTCGTCTGGACTGTGGAAGGGAGCCAAGAGATGCTGAGTAGGGGGGTGGCCTCGCTTGAGTCCAAGAAGCCACTTTGGACTCAGGTGAGTGAATGGAGTATATATCGGGGCAGGCGCCAGCAAGCGGATGCTTCCACTCTTTGTCGTCCAGGTGAAAGTGGGTGGTGCTTGCACCGGGACAGTGGCAGTGGGGAGGGAGAGAAGGCGGCAAGTAACGGCTGGGAGGCATTCGAAGTCATTATTACCCACCGGCAGTCAGGAATAATGTGAAACCCCAGAGAAGTCACTTTACCATCTTTCACAGCTCTGTTGACGAACATTTAGGGTAGAAATGGATCTACCAAATAACGCAGGATGCCCCTGTGTGATGCTGAGTCCCTTACTGGTGAGGATTTCCTCTTGCTTTATTAGGATATTCGTAAAAGTCCTCTATGTGGAGTTTAGGCAAAGAGCTCCTGCCTGGTTTCCACCTAGATGTGAGGGAGAAGTTCCTCCCACTCCTGGTTCTGCTGAACTGCAGCTTCCCAGTCTGTGGGCTGGACAAGCAGTTTCAACAGCGTTTTATCTTGAAATGGTAAAATTGATTTAAAAAAATAAACAAGACACAAGCTGAGTTACCCTCAGGATTTTCAAAGAAAACCTGCGGTGTTAGTCAACAGATGAAGGCAGTCTTTCACGCTGCCTGGTGTTTTCCAGTATCTCGGACTGCGTCAGTGGCCAAAAGCACAAATATGCCTTTGTAGATGGATGACTAAAAGGCCTTGGAATGACTCTTAGGATCGTCGAGAGGTAGCATGTTCTTTTTCTTCTTTTAAAATGGCATACTAGGGATTTCTGGGTCTCCCCTATAGGACAAACTGTAGGATAACTAATAAACAATTAATTCTAGCACGCTCCCTCCCAACTACATTTGAGATAAAGTAATGCTCCCAAGGAATGTCTACTTGGAAGACAAAAACACTCACTTCTGCTCCTTTGCCCAGACACATTGTTTTTCTATCATGCCTCCAATCTGTGCCCAGAAGCTTGAAAATCAACACACTTGAAACCGTAGGAAGGTGCCAGCCTCCAGCATTTTCTAGCACTCTGCCGACCACCCACTGTGGTCACCGAGGCTCTCCAATCCCTACACAGTCCTTCAGTTCAGTTCAAAAGTGTCCCAAACGTAGCTGTCTGGTGCTTCCCTTAGCTACCACGAGGTGGGTTTGGCAACCAGGGGGAAGGTGTTCGAACTTCTGCTGACCACATCTTTAGAGTTACCCCTCAAGTCCCAGGGGCTGGCCCATCTCCTGACCTAGTGTTGAACCCTTTCTTTGGAATACTGATGCAGCCACTAACCTTTGAAGTTCCAAAGCTCCTCTGCACAAAGAAAGCCATTCCCTAACCCAGAGCTGTGTACCCCCCGACCCCTGGCAGACACTGGGTGTGGTCAACACAATCACTGATGTAGCCAAGGGGTTTCCCCACACCCCTTCCGTGGATCCTAGTAAATTGATTACTGGATCAAAAGTTCGGCCCTGGAAAATCTAGACGACTCTGAATGAATCTAGGCAACTCCTAGAAGGCTTTGACCGGCCCGTCACTCAGCACCCCACAGAATTGCAGACTCACTGAATTCTCCTCCAGGCATGCAAACTGCTACCTAAACCTACTCTGCCCCTATTCCCAGTCACTGGCACCATGGTAGCAGACGTTTATTTAGCAGATGTTTGTTGAGTGACTGCATAAGTACATTTATAGCCAGGTAGGACATTTCTTCTAAATTACCCCTAAATTATAATACTCCTGCCACCATCCACTGGGCTTCACCCCAGAGTTGTTGTGTACCCTCCCCTGATGAAAGAGACTAGCATGGCTAAAGACAGAACACTTCACCTGTGGGGATGAACCTGGCTGCCCGTACCATCATTTGATGGTTCGTGAGCGGTGGCGCGTCTGCCCACTGTGGCAGGTCCTGTCAACCCCCGCGGCCCAAGGCCAGCAATGAGATGAGACTTGACGACATGCTGTCGGCCTGTGGGACATGTGCCTCTTCCATAAAATGTATGAGAAACAGATCAAAGCTGAAGAGATCAGACAAGTGTCTCTGGTTCCTCTGAAGAGATCAGGAGAAATCCTACACGTGAAGACTTAGAGCAGAATCCCTGACTTCGAACGGGGGAGGCAGTTTGCAAAACGCCCCAGAGTTTTCTTTGGGCTTTAGGTAGGGTGCCCCCTGCCCCACCCCGGGTCACCTCCCAAAGTCGAAGGCAGCATTTTGAAGGTTTCTGCAACTGACCTGGGCAATAAAAAAAGAAGAGGGCCAATGACAGTTAGGGACTCGATTTTCATTTCAATAGCAAGGAGCCACATTCAGTCCCTGGGCAGGAGGAAGGGGCAGGACATAGGGCCCTAAGACACAACTCCAGGCCACCCCTCCAGATCCATCCTCTCTCCCCTTTGAACGGGGAAAGGAACTGAGACCTCCTGTGTACCTGTCACAGAGCTTTGAATTTAATCTCCCTGACTGCCCGAGATGTATTTTAATAATGCTGCTATTTATTGATTTACGGGAGAATTTGCGCAATGTGGTGTCACACACGTTCTCTTGATATTTACAAAAGTCTTGCAAACTTTTTCGCTGGGGTGGGGAGGCTGAGAGGCTCAGTAAACCACAACACAGGGACTAGACGTCAGGATCTATCAGACTCCCAAGCCACGTTCCTAACCACCCATGGTGTCTTGCAGCCTTCGCGGGTACCGGTCACTCTTGCCCTCCTCCCCTCATATTCTTCCCTACTCCCCAGAGAAAAGGCTGGAGCTGACCGAGCTGCTCTGTCTGCTGGTGGCCTCTGCAGGAGTTGGAGGCTGGCAGCCCAGGGCACCTGCGGGTTCATCTTTCGACTCCATCACTGCCCATTTAAACGCTACCCTTCACGGCCCGGGTAAACCCCTTCCTTCAGAGCTCTCCCCAGGTGCGAAGAGAAGTAATCGCTAAACTAGAATAGGATTTGATAACGCCTTGGCATTTACTGCTTTCTCCCTGCCGGCATCTGGAGGGCAACACCCCATCCTGCTGTAGCCTCCCGGCCCGGCCACTCGCATAGTCTCTGCTGCTGAACGGAGGAGCGATATTCATATTTTCAGGGCTCGTGGGAGTGAATCACCTTGCCCACTCGCCCCCAAGCACAAACAGGGCTCAGAGCTCCGCAGTCATCAAAGCGGAGGCTGTGGATTACAGCCTCGACCAAGATTACCCAACCTGGAGACGTTTCTCTCTTGACTAAGAGCGGAAAGTTTTCAGTCAAAGAGGAAATGAGTTCACAGTTTTGTAGCCTGGAATCACACCTCTCTAATAACTTTGCTGGAACTCAGCAGGGCTGGAGTTGCATACGCCTCATAAGGGGGACCACTTAGTACTTGAGCCACCGACGAAAACCTGCTCTGGAAGTGTTGCCCCAGAGCAGAGCCTCCCACAGTGGTGGTGGGGTGTTTGGGAAGCACTTGCCATCTGCTCGGAATCTGAACTGAAACCTGAGCTTCTGATTCACTCGGAGCCGTCAGCTGAGCAGGCCCTGATTTTGCAAGAGCGAGGAGAGAAGCCCCTTTGGATCTGACCTCAGCGTCCACCCATGCGGCTCAGACAGCCCAGCTGTGCGCCCAGGAGGACGAGGCCTGCAGGAATGTGTAGCGTGACTGTTCCCACCAGCTCCCCTTGGCCTTGATCCTACGCCGGGTTAGGGAGCTCTTAGTGTGCCTTGGTAGATTTTTTAAATAGTTGTTATTGGATAGGAGGATCTTTTCTGACCTTCCCTGACACGGTTCTCTCTGTGCTCTGATGTGTGGGAGATTCAGGCAGCAAGCTTCATCTGCAGGGCTTGCCTCTGATGCCGCTTTGGTTGGCTCTCCCCAGGTACGCATCAGATACAGTAAATTAGGTGTCTCACTATTACCGCGAACTCACTGCATCTAAAACAGTGCATAAATCCTACCCCTTCTTGCCAAGTGGGTTCCTAACTGCTCATCCTTCCTGCCTGGTTTTTATATTTCTATCGTCTGCTTTCTTGTCATTCCACCAAATGGCTCAGGTCACCCTGTCTACCCCCCTTTTCCTGCCAAATATTTACTATATACCTACCATGTGCTCTTTTTAAGTGCTTTCTTCTCTACAGGGCAAGACATGGATACAAATAATTAAAATACAAGCCAGGTAAGGTGGCTCATGCCTGTAATCCTAGCACTCTGGGAGGCCAAGGTGGGAGGATCGCTTGAGGTCAGGAGTTCAAGACCAGCCTCAGCAAGAGTGAGACCCCCATCTCTACCAAAAATAGAAAAAATTAACCTCTATCAAAAACAGGAAAAATTAGCCAGGCATGGTGGTGCATGCCTGTAATCCCAGCTACTCGAGAGGCTGAGGCAGAAGGATCACTTGGGCCCAGGAGTTTGAGGTTGCTGTGAGCCAGGCTGACGCCATAGCACTCTAGCCCGGGCAACAGAGTGAGACTGTTTCAAAATAAATAACAAAAACAAATAATTAAAATATAATGGTGAGACTAGCCAAAGCAATGTTGATAAAGAATAAAGTAGAAGGACTCATACTTTCTGATTCCAAAATTACTACAAAGCTACAGTAATCAAGACTTACGCCGGCATAAGGACAGATATGTAGATCACTGGAATATAACTGAGAATCTAGAAATAAGTCTATACATTTACAGGGAATTGATTTTTGACAAAGATGCCAAGACAATCTAGTGGGGAAAGAATCATCTTTTCAACAGGTGCTGGGACAACTGAAGATCCACATGCAAAAGAACGGAATTGGATCTCTAATTCATAGCACATATGGAAATTAACTCTAAATGAATCCAAGACCTAAATGTCACAGTTAAAACTATAAGAGCAACAAAAGAAAAAAAATAGATAAACTGAACTTCAAAATTTTGTGCTTCGATGGACACTATCAAGAAATTAAAACGACAACCCAAACCACAGAATGGGAGAAATGTCTGCAAATCATATATTTGATAGGGGTCTAATATCTAGAATATAAAAGGAATTCTTTCAATCAACAATAAAAAAGTCAACCCAACTTAAAAATGGCCAAAGTGGCCTGGCTAGGTGGCTTAGGCCTGTAATCGCAGCACTCTGGGAGGCCGAGGCAGAAGGATCGCTTGAGGTCAGGAGTTCAAGACCAGCCTGAGCAAGAGCAAGAACCCAGTTTCCACTAAAAATAGAAAAATTAGCGGGGCATGGTGGCGTGTGCCTGCAGTCCCCACTACTAGGGAGGCTGAGGTGGGAGGATCGTCTGAGCCCAGGAGTTTGAGGTTGCAGTGAGCTATGCTGAGCCCAGCCCAGGCAACAGAGTAAGACCCTGTCTCAAAAAAGGGGGGAGAGGGGGTTTAATTTTATGATATGTGAATACATATCAATAAAAAATTTAATATAGTGATGAGTGTTATAAGAGGTGAACAATAAGAAGTCAGAAAATACTGAGCTGCAAGTCTTGTTGGCTCTTATTCCCCCAAATCTGGGTCTCATTCCCCCGTCTGTTGTCACCACACTTGGTCTCTTTACCCCCAGCACCCCTGGACTGGTCCCACAATCGCACGTGGCTCCCTCGTCATTTTTTTTCCGACAACCACTGTTCACGGCCCCCCACTCCCATTCTGACTGCCTACTACCTATAGACAAAGGCCCGCGTCTCCCACTCAACGTGGACTCATTTGTCTCCCCAATTTCTTGCCACTGCTGAACTCTCCCACTGCCCCCCCGACTCCAGCAGCCCTCACTGCTCTTCCCAGCCCTTGAGGGCCACATCTCTTTCCACGTAAAACCCCGACTGGTCTGATTTCCGTGCATTTGCTCGAGTGGTTTCTTCTGCCTGGACTGCCCTTCCCTGCCACAAGTCCCATCTGCCCCCCAGCTCCTCTCAGACACAAGAATCACTCATCCCCAAACTCCTAGCAACAGACGGTGGCATGTGCTGCTCAGGACACGCCATTTTATGCCACCCTGTGTGTTCTTGCTACATATACAACACGCACCTGTCTGTCCTCCCTCTCTCTGTGAGCCGTGATCACACCTATGCTTCCTCTCTGACTTAACAACACGTGTGCTTTGTAAATGCTTCAGGGAGCAGGGTCGGCGTCCTTCACTTCCGTACTCCCGGCATTCGGTCCACACAATCACCTGAGTGCTTAGGGGCCTGGGCCCCGGGGTTGAGCTGCGTGGGTTCAAGTCCCGCCCTTGCCACTTACTAGCTCCGTCTGTGTGTCAGTTACTGAACCTCACTGAGTCTCTTAATTCATCTAGAACATATGAGTAGTTCCTACCTTGTAGGCTGCTTGTGAGGATTGAATGAAACAGGGCTGGTAAGTGGTTGCTCAGCGCTCAGGGTATGTTAGTTGTTACTATATCGTTACTGCTTTTTAATAAAATTATTCTTAGAGACAGGGTCTCACTCTGTCACCCAGGCTGGAGTGCAGTGGTACCATCATAGTGCACTGCAGCCTTGAATTCCTGGACTCAAGCGTTTCCTCCTGCCTCAGCCTCCGAGTGGCTGGGACTACAGGCACACGCCGCTATGCCCAGCTAATTTTTCTATTTTTTGTAGAGACAGGGTCTTGCCATGTTGCCAGGCTGGTCTTGAACTCCTGGCCTCAAGCGATCCTCCCACCTCGACCTCCCAAAGTGCTGGAATTACAGGTGTGAGCCACCGTGCCTGGCCTCATTGCTGCTATTAACACCATCCATTCAGAATCTAGATCCTTGAGCCTTTACAGATTCATATTTAATCTCATGGAGCAATTTGGCTCAGATAAAACTGTTTCACATTAGCCAAGCTCACAAGAGGACAGGAAATCAAACAGTTTAGAACAGAAAATAGTTTTTCAGTACCTGTGCATATATTTGCTATCCAAGACTTGCTCTTCTCAGGAGCTAAATACCCAAGATGTTGTTTGGTCTATTTAGGACAAAAGCAAAGGGTGGGTCTGTTGGATGGAATACATTTCCAGACTGTGACAGAACAGAGATCTCTGATTCATCACAGAGCCACCTGCACTAAGATCAGAACACACGCGGCCACCAGATATGACTTCTTTCCTACTAGCTATAAACGGGGATAACATTTGCCTTACTCCCCACTGCCTGACTCACACAGCAGCCAGTCCATAGATACTTGTTAAACCCATGAATTCCTGGGTCAGGGCAGGTTTAACATCAACAAATCCTTGTGCCTTTCCTCTCTCCCTTTCTAGATTCTAGGCAAACGGACTCCCTTCTCCCTTGGGCAGGACACCATTCGCTGGATCACAGCTTCTCTTACATGAGTTGTGTTTTATTCTCCTGGATGGAGACAATTCATTCTCCTGGATGAATTGTGGGAAACACCCTGTTCTCATCAATAACATGTTTACAAATCTTCCATCATGACGCTTCCCTGTTTCCCATTTACACTCTACGTAACTGGCACTCTCTTGCATGCTACAAACGTTAACAACGGCCATTATTACCGGTGGCTAGTGTTGGTCACTCTCTGCAGCTTGGAGCACTTTGCAGCTCTGTCCCTCTGGGCAGATGTCAAGAGCACATCTTCCTCTGGAAACGTGACTCTCCCTTTGGTAGCTTTTCTTTTTTTCCTTTGCATTAAATTTAGCGTTGCCCTAACAATGTTAGTTTGCAGCTTCTCAAAAAATGACATGAAAGATTTAGCCAAGTTTGCAGGTCTCCTCCTAGACTTAGCTTGATTCACCTCAAAGGACAAATCCATCCCCTCTGAGCAATTCTCAAAGCAAAGATGCTCGGCCAGACAGGAAGGAGCGTGAGCCTACCCACCTCTGATGCTCCAGGGAACTTGCCCTCACCTGGCCGGCCGCCAACAGGCTGGTTTAGACATGTGGGAAGGAAACAGCCACCTTGTTTTCCTGCCTTGGATGAATTTGGCAGAATTCCAGTTGTTCTCTAACCTGGCTTTATCTCTTAGCCCTTGGATAAAATGCCTGATCACTTTCATTTCCCCCAAATTTTTAAGAAACCAACAGAGAAAGGATGCAAAACCCTAATCGAAAGGAGCTTTATCGCTTGCCCACCACAAGAGACAAGTCGCAGTAACGGCTGACTTGGCTTTAGAAGCTCCCCCAGCACTCTGTTCTTTGATTGTCTCCCAACAGAACACTCGCACTGGGTATTTCCTTGAGAGGTTCAGGGTGGCAGGAATGGCACGGTTTCCTTGGAGAGCCCTACAGAATCTCATCAGATTCTTCAAATGAGTTTCACGAGGGTAATAACGCCGGGTATTTGAGTTCTCTCTCCCTCCTTGTCCTCCCCCACATTTCCACAAGTTATAACCTGGCATGCCTGCTCTCAGAAGCCAGAACTATGCCAAGTATTCAGATAAGCCAGTGGAATTTGAAGTGCAGGTCCACTGCTTTGATGGCGAGGCCCACAGAGATGCTTTATAATGTGCGGCATGCCTCTCTCGCGGGTGCATGTAGTTCAAATCCTACATCCAGCAACATGCTGACACTCAGCAGATGCTTAACAACTATTTGCAGAATGAATTAATGAATCCTTTAGAGAGAGGGTCTCACTTTGTTGCCCAGACTAGAGTGCGGTGGCATCAGCCTAGCTCACAGCAACCTCAAACTCCTGGGCTCAAGCGATCCTCCTGCCTCAGCCTCCGGAGCTGGGATTACAGGTGCGCACCACCGCACCCAGCTAACTTTTATTTGTTTATTTATTTAATTTGTATTTTTTAAAAGAGACAAGGTCTTACCATGTTGCTCAGGCTCGTCTCAACCTCCTGGCCTCAAACGATCCTCCCATCTCGGCCTCCCAAAGTGCTGGGATTACAGGCATGAGCCACCCAGCCAATGAATCCTATTTTAATGTACTGTGACAATTTCATTCTTATGGAAATATTATGGGGAGTATTTAAAGGAATTTTTGTATCTTTAGAAAATTTTTGTTTTCACCTTTAAAGGGCTTAAAGTGAGGTTCACCTTTAATTTCCAGTTCAACCTCTAGTTGTTGGGGTTTTTTGGGTTTTTTTTAATATAGCAGAGGAGTATAGTAAAAAGAGCTTGAGATTTGATGTTAGACCCATTTTTCAACCCCAGTTCTGGCATCTTCTGAGATAATAGTGTATAATTTATAAGAGTTGTGACAATTAAAAGAGATGGCTGGGGACATTCCAGCACATGGTTGGGGATGGGAACGGGAGGTGGGTGGTGTTCTTCCTTCTTGGCTGGACTATTCACTGTCATGCCAAGGTTTAGGGTCTTTATAATTCTACGGTATAGAGTCACTGCTCATTTTACAAAAGCCAGAGAAGGGAGTTGTTTAGTCCTGTTGGCCACACCTAGACTTAGCCTTCTCATGCCCGGGCACATTTTTTAAAATGTGCTTTCCAATATTGAATGTAATTTGGAACTTACACACCAGCGTAACGTACAGAGGTGCCTCCCTCGCGAAGCCTCTAACAGACCCCATTTCATTAAATGCCTCAAATGCAACAAAAACTCCTAGCAATTCATGAAGATTTCAAGGCCTCCAAAACTGGCAAGAGTTTCGGGGAAATCACAGGGAAATTTGTTTGCCGCATGATTAATCCTGGGTGGATTGGTCCCGGAAAAGCACATGTGAGTTAGCAGCAAGCAGCAGCTTGCAGAATTTCACAAAATAAACTGTCTGCTGGAGAGGCCTCATTTTAGATGAAAGTTCAGAGTGAGGGTGCGGCCTGACAATTGAGGAAAATGCCAGATGTGTGGACAACAGACCTCCTTTGAATCCACTAACATCCAAGGAAATGACACATGGGAGCAGATTATAAAACTGAACCGGATTATAACCCTGAAGGAGGGAAACCCAGTAGGGCATAGGATCCTAAGAGAAGGATAATAACATTCATCACCATAATTACCCCCCAGCCCAGCTCCCCAACCACAGCCAACAATAGCTCGGCTCAATGAAGTTATTCATCCATATTCAAGTCCCCTCACGCGTTAATCTCAGACAAAGGCCCTGCTGGGCCTCTGCTCCTTGCCAGCAGCCAGGCACTCAGTGTCCACACTCAGCCAGCCCCCCACACAGCCCAAGCAGGGCTTCTTTCTTTAGCCAAAGGGGGTATTTTCA
Source organism: Indri indri (assembly GCA_004363605.1). Lineage (NCBI taxonomy): Eukaryota > Metazoa > Chordata > Mammalia > Primates > Indriidae > Indri > Indri indri. Next base: position 49,422 of record RJWJ010006220.1, read on the forward strand.
GACAAGGTTTAACACCACCTTTTAGGAGTACCTGTGACATTCAGGACCTGGCTTAAGATAATTACAGCTAAGGCTTCTCTGGGTGAAAAACGAGGATGTTGCCCAGCCGCTGTCCCAGAGGCTCAGGTCAGGGACCTCCCCGCATTTGCACTGGTGAGCACGGAATGGTGCGATGTCTCGCCAAAAAGGAAATGTAACTGAAATACAGAACTGTATATATTCCAGTGGAAAGAGAAGTTCCAAAGATAGGACTGCCACGAATAGCCCATGGTCCCTGTAAAGAGAGTTGCTCAGTCTCTTCGGAGCAGACAGCCCAGCACAGAGCAGTACACTCCATATAATTTCCCTAAGGCTGGGTATTTCTGTCTGCACGGAATTGTAGAAGCCTAGGTTAGGGCCACTCCTCTTGCAAACCACTCCCTTTCCAAGAAGGATTCCCCTGGGCCTACGCCTACCTTGATCCTCTATTTGGAAAATTTAAGAGTTTACCTTTCAGAGCACAGCTCTGCAACCTCCAGCCCCAAAGATCAGTAGTTAGTTTATAATTCCTTCAACTAACATTTAGTGAGCAACTACTATGTGCCAGCCACAATTTTGGCCCTGGGGATCAAGGCTAGACGCAGCTGTGTCCTCTGGAGCTTGTATTCTATTTTTTTCCCCAATCCACATGCTCAACCATATGGAGTTTATATTGTATTGGGGAAAGAGAAAAATAAAGACCCAAGAAAAGAAACAAAATGTTGAGAGATGTTCACGGAGGCCACCAACACAGCAACTAGGCAAAAAGAGGCAAGGCAGGAGAAAGGGAAATAAAAGGACAAAGGGGAAGGGAAGATGTGGACACGGGGCAGGTGGCGTCTCCCCGCTCCATCATCAGATCAAGGACATTTAAATTCCAAGAAGTCACCAACACTAATTCAGTCACTGACATCGTTGCCCAAGTTCAACACATGGCCCCAAACCTACTTAAACCTCACACTTCTCAGAAGGCCCCGCTTGGATTCTTTCCACGTACACACTATCCTCTCTAAAGAGGATAAGGGAGGCCTCTTCCAGCCCAGCGATGGGGTCCTGAGCGTGTCCAACATGCTGGCGCACAGTGCGTAAGACCCGGCAGAGTCCCAGGGGAGACCAGGGCCGCTGGGGCAGGGGGAACCCTCCTCCCGGGCCCTGCCGCCCGGAATGTCCCTCCAGAGTCCACCGGGACAGTTTCTCCCGAGGCGTGGGCATTCGATCTCTCGTGAGCGGACCCCGCGGGAGGCCCTCTGCTGCCCACCTCGCCGCCTGTGGACTCCGGGGCTCCTCCCGGCACCCGCTAAACCGCCGCCTCTCCGCCTCTCGGCGCGGAGCCCCTGGCGCGCACAGTCCCAGCTCCCCCGCGCTCTCCTGCACGAGCTCAGATGCCAGGCCCGGGCATTCCACAAGTCCCTGCCCGCTTGTCCCCACCCGCAACTGCGGGAAGCCACTTGCCCCGGGCCTTACCTCCTCCTGCCGGGACCCATAGCGATGCGCTTCCCAAAACGAAGAGCAGAACTGGCACCTTCCACATCTTCGCGGCCGACTCGCTCTGTCGGGGGCGCCGAGCGGCTGCTTTCCGAGCGGGGGGCAGACGAAGCAGCTCCGCAGCCACGGGCCGGCCGGGGTGCGCGGCGAGCGGGGCGCGGTGGGCGCGGTGGGCGCGGGGCGGCGGCGGGGCGAGCTGCGCGGCGGCGAGCTCCCGAGCCGAGTCACATTTATCCCTCCCGGCGAGGGCGGGGAGCGGGTCGCAGAAAGGTGGTCTCAGTCCGCGCGCTGGGACCGCCCTCGGGCTCTGTTTGGCCCGCACGGAGCGATGATCTCAGGCCAGGTTTAAAGTTACAGGGCCGCAGCTGCAGGGCCGCCGGGACTGGGGCCGGGGCGGCAAAATGGGCTTTTATTGCGTTCGACAACGGGAGGGAAGGGGGCCACCTGCAATAAGCGGTGGTTTTTTTTTTTTTTCTTTTTAAGCTATTAATATATTTATTATTCTGTTTTTTAAAGAGTAAGGCACTAGCCTACGTTTTCCTCGTTATGGGCCGAAGTAAACTGTTCCTTGTGTGGCCAGGAGTTTTAGAACCAAGCATGGGATTGTTCTTGTAAATATTGGATTTGATGGCTAAAAAAAAAAAAAAAAAAAAAAAAGTTGGCCGTCGTCTGGGTGGGCCGGAGGCGGCTCGCGCTGGTCAATTGCGCCCTTGTGCAGGGGACCGGAGGGGGCGGGCTCCGGGGGGCTGCCCGAGAGCTGGCTGGTGGGGAGCTTGGCAGACTCGGTAGCTTTGGCAGTTTGGGGGGAAAAAAAAGGTTAAGCTCCATCCGCCTCTCCTGACCCCCTAGGACGCAGCGCTACGATGCTAGAGCCCACCGAAGTGCGCAGGGGTACCAGGCCCCGCACAGGTGGTCACCCACCTGGTCACCAACCTGTGTCCATTTCCAGCTGCGGCTCATCCCCTTTAATCCTGGAATTTGGCCACATAATCCCCACTTTACTAGTTTAAGCAATCTTGCCTTCATCTCAGGTACCAGGTATCAGCAACAAGAGAACTACCCTTTTTACCTTATTTCCCCCTGAATTGTTGGAATTAAAAAAAATTTTTTTTTAGAACAGGAGTTTGGGAGGTGGTCTCTACTCCACTCCCAGATACCACAAATTCCATTCAGCAAAAGAACCTTCAGATCTTCAAACTAAGGCTGTCTCAAAGCCCCACACCGGGGTCAAAATGGATTGTTTTCAGATACTTATCGGCAACCCTGATTACAAATTTACTGTATCATAAGAATGGGGAGATTGTTTTAAAAGCTCAGATTTATGGGTTCCACCCCAAACTTATTAAATCAGACCCTTCAGCGATTGCTGTTTTAAACAGCATCCCAGGAGAACTTGTCTACGGAGACATTTGGAAAGCTTTGCCCTTCTCTGTAGCTTCTCAGCACGAATCACTTGGGGGCTGGTGATGGTGCTGGTGCAGTTTCAGTAGGGCGGGTGGAGATTCTGCATTTCTAAAGAGCTCCCTGGTATTGTCCTGGGGCTACAAGATGAGAGCTGAGTGCTCAAACTAAAAAGAGGCAGCGGCTGGGAGAGCCAAGGAAGGGATTGGAAATGTAAACAGAAAACTGGTGATAAAAATATTCTTTCTTGAACTGACTTCCCCATCTTGCAGATACATTGTATTATCATTACTCCAATGTCAGTGTTTATTGGCAGACTGAATTGTACATGCACTGTCTTTCCAGCCTGTTAGATGGAGAATAGAGGCAAATCCACTCCAAGGTGACCGGGGAAAAAAAAAAAATGGATCATTTTCATTTAGAAATTGAAACAAAATGAAGCCTAGGTAGGGGAGGTTGGGTTATTAGAAAATTGCAAGAGTATATATTTTCCTGTTATTTTAGCAAGGCCGTCTTTACATTACCTGCAGCTAATTTAGATAGATGCCAATGCTAGGTTGTGATTCAAGGAGACTCGCCCTCTAATGCCTCCTCCTTCCCCCACCAAGGATGTGTCTGGTAGAGTCTAGAAGGCTGGTCGCCTGACCTTCTGGTAGAGGAGGGAAGAGGGGGAGGTGATAGTGAGGTGGATTCTGCTGGGGGCCCTGGAGTGGGTGGGGAGGGGAGAAGTCTATGGACAGCTTCTGGGTACTGTTGGTCTGAAAAACTGGGGAGAGGGGCTGGGCCTAGGAGGGGAGTGATGTCCTTCCTGGACAATGGATACAGCCAGCAGGTGGAGAAGGAATGCTGGCCTTGGCCAGTGACTTAGGGCTGGCTAAAGAAGCTGCAATGAAGCACTGGGATTTGGTAGCCTGAGCCCTGGCCCAGCCGAGGGGACAAAGGAGGAAGGAGGGCAAAGTGCCTCCATTCTTGGGAAACAGCCTGTGCTCCTACAGCCGTGACCGAGCGTGATGATGAGGCATTACTGGTGAGATGACAGTCACAGCAGCTGCCACCTACTGCCTTTACCTTCCTGCCAGGAACGTAGACCGTCTCCTTTAATCCCTGACACAACCTTTGATCTAGGAACATTGATAATACCCATTTCACAAACAAGATAGGGTTAAAGTAGATTCACCTGGAGGGCTGGTTATGACATTGCTGGACCCCACACCCAAAGTTCTGATCCAGTAGGTAAGGGGTGGGGCCCAAAAATATGCATTTCTAACGGGTTCCCAGGTGGTGCTGAAGCTAATGGTCCTGGAGCCCCGCGTTGAGAACCATGGGCTTAGAGGCTACCACACAATTGTCCAGGGTCCTACGGCGAATGAACGGCGGAGTCACCTGTCTCTGTCGTGGAGCAGGACTTGAGCCTGTTGCTAGTGCATTGCCTAAGGATTTGGTAGGAAAGGTCTGTAAATTGCTTTTAGCGAGCAGGAGGCCCCCAAAGGCTGGGGACCAGGCTGTGGAAGGAGAAGGGGCAGAGCCAGAGCAGCCAGGTTGGGACCCTTCGCCCTGAGGGATGCTGGAGACGGAACATCACATCGGGATCTTCATGCACTCCCTGTGTTCTGTGAGGCCTTTGTATGGTCCAGAGGGCAGCCGGCTGAGCTCCTCTGGGCTGCCTGGGAAGACATCGTTGGGAAGATGCTTCTCAACACAATGTTCCAGAGCTGAGATACCCCAACCAAATCTCTGAAAGCCAAGGCAGCTCTGTCACCCAGGAGTAAGTCATGCACTCAGAGGTTTGAGCTGGAACCAAAATATTTGGCAGGAACGAGATGAGGCTCTGGGTGGGGGGCGGCGCTGGAACCAAAGGAACTCAAAGCAGCTCAGTTTACTGGGAAGAGCCTCCGTGTTAAGAATCAAAATCCAGCTCTGTAGTGGCGTCAGACAACACGAGCCTCAGTTTCTGCTTCTTTAAAATGCTTTAGCCAGGCACAGTGGCGCATGCCTGTAGTCCTAGCTATTAATATTTAGTGCTTGGCAGGCTGAGGCTGGAGGATTGTTTGAGCCCAGGAGTTCGAGGCTGCAGCGAGCTAGGATGACACCACAGCACTCTAGCCTGGACAACACAGTGAGACCCTGTCTCTATGTTAAAATTTTAAAATAAAAAAAATTAAAATGGGAGTGTTATTCCTACTTTGGAGGATTCTATGCATAGGAAGGACTACAGTGTGTTCTCTGTATCCGTGGATTCCATGTCTGTGGACTCAACCGAGGATCAAAAATATTCAGAAAAAAACCAACAGAAATGAGAATACAACAATAAAAAATAATACAAATAAACATACAGCATAACAACTATTTATATATTATTTATGTTGGGTATTTCAAGTAATCTAGAGATGATTTAAAGTACTTGGGAGGACATTCATAGGTTAGATACAAATACTACACCATTTTTGTATCAGGAACTTGAACATCCTCAAATTTTGGTCTCTGAGGGGGTCCTGGAACCAATTCCCCATGGGTACCTAGAGACACTACTGTGATTGTTATGACTGTGTTGTGTTGTCAAAAACGCAAGGGGGTTTCCGTCTAGGTCTAGCTGCTCGTCGCACAAAGATCGATTATTAAGACAAAGATCTAGTTATTGAGACAATGAGGATTGCCAAGGAAGAAAGGAATTTTTAATTCTACACACTTATCAGGAGAAGCTGCCTTGAATCTGTCTGTCTGATTAAGGGAGACCACGGGCTTTTGAAGGAGGGGCCACGTGCCTTGGGGCAGGTTGTGGTGTATCTCACAAGGGACTACATGGACCCACCTGTGTCCACCGGAACACTCAGCCAGCCCCAGCCTCTATGGCAGAAGTTCTTAACATGGTTCCACTAGAACTGTTTTCTTTCGACCTTAGAAAACCCTGCTGGACCAGTGTATGGGAACCTGGCATCAGACGGTCCTCTGCTAGCCCGAACCTTAGGCTTCATTCCTGAGAGTCCTGCTCGATCCCTGTCCTGCAAGATTACTAAAGTCAGGACATTTAATATTAAAACAACACTATTGTCTAGTCCACAGTCCATATTCACATTTCGACAATTGCCCCAATAATTTCCTTTATAGATTCTTTCTTCAGGATCGAATCCGAATTGTACATTGCATCTGGTGGTCGTGTCTCCAGAAGATGCAAGGACACTGTTTCGGCCTTTCTCTGTCTTTCTTGAGCTTGATGCCTTTTGAAGACCGCAGGCGAGTTATTTCGCAGAGTGTTCTCCGGTTGGGGCTTGTCTCGTGTCTTCTCACGGTTAGATTCAGGTCTGCATTTTTGGCTGGACGACCACAGAAGTGATGCTGTGCCCTTCTCCGTGCACTACCCGAGGAGGCGGGTGACATCAGCTCCCCGTACTGGCGAGCATTATCTCTGATCCTTTGGTTAAGGTGTTTGAGTTCGGATAATCCCCCCACCCCAAAAGCCAAGCTCCGCCCCTCACAATATACATGCAAACAGGGAAAGACACTGTTTCACCTTGGCAACCTGGGACGAAAGAGGGTTTTTTGTTGTCGTTGTTTTGTTACTATGGAAATGCTCCATCATAAGGTTCGGGGTGGATAAAGATCTGCCTTTCTTTTGTAAATGGTGAATGGGTTACTGGGAAAGGGTGGTGTTTTCCCCCCCTGCAGTTTCAGAAGAAAACTTAGGAACCTTAAGGCTTTGGAAATTGGTTCCCTTGAAGCCATCCTTGCTGGCATCCTCCTGGGGAAATCTGTGTGCACCTGCTATTTGAAGATCCCTGCCCTGTCCCGCAGCTGCGTCTCCTCCCAGCAGTGGGGCTGCCTTACCCCGCCCTGCTGTAGGTAAAGGATGGAGCCCAGTGTGTTCACAGCTCTGGCAGCTCCCTGATCCCTCTGATGGGATTGTGAAAATAAGTAATTAAAAGTCTATGCTGTTGGAACTCTAAATTATTTTGAGCCTTAAAGGAATTTGATTACAGGACCCAAGTCACAGGGACAGGCCTAGGCAGCTGTGACCTTTGTTTCTCTGACTATTGGATCAGCGTTCTTTCTTACCTGCATTGTTTTGTAAAATGTTGTAAGTGGCTGAACCCGGCCAAGGAAGCCCCTTCCCTCTCCTCTGTGGAATTTCATTACAGATTAACCTCCCTCTTACTTTGCTCACACTCAGACTCGCCTTAAGATGGAATGTTAAATATATTCTTTTAAGTTGGAAAGGAAATGAAAACCAGCTATAAAGAAAAGCCATAAGGAAAGGAACACGAACTGGAATAATTTGCTCTAACTCTTAAACCAGCCTTGTATAGAACATGTTGTCATCATGTTAAATTTCTTTGTCTTCTTCCTATACGAGCAAGAGCTTAACTTTTAACTTCAGAGCACTGACCCTATTTCTCTGGAATGTGTGAGTCCTGGAATGACCATTCCCAGCTTTTCACTAGAATAAATTATTATTATTATTTTCTAAGAGACAGAATCTTGCTCTGCTTCTGTTGCTCAGGCTGGAGTGCAGTGGCTCAATCATAGCTCACTGCAGCCTCGAACTCCTGGGCTCAAGGGATCCTCCTGCCTCAGCCTCCCGAAGTGCTAGGATCCCTTTAAAATTGGATTCTGACTTTTTTGATTATTTCAGGTTGACAATATCATGAGCTCCTGTGGGGGTTAGGGGGAAACTTCCCCTTTCCCCTGAAAGTCTGTTGAAAGATCAAGTCACAGTTAAGGCAGATTAATAAGAAAAAGAGGTTTATTTATTACGTGCACGGGGAGAATCACAGAGTGATTACCCAATATCCCAATGGGGTCCAGGAATTTATATACCCTCCTTTTAGTGGGGAGGAGAGATGAGGAATATAGGTAATTCTGTTTAGGGACAATAAATGGTAACTAGAGAGGATGAATGGATGGGGGTGGGAAACAGTTTGAGTTGTAAATTAACCTGAGAGACAGATATTAGGTTTAAAATGAATTGGGGCGGAATGAACTGGTTGTATTCTGGATCTTCTTTCCCGCAATATATTGAGATAACAGGGAGGGCAAGGGAAGTCAGTTGTTCTTTTCATGGGTCTGTCTGGTTATGCAGACAGAGTGAAAGCCCCTTCCAAGGCCCTATTGATCTCTAAGGGCCTTTAATTCAAAATACTTATACCGAGGAGTCATATTTTGGGGTGAAATTTCCTGAGCTCCTTCACTCCCCAAATCCGGGAGCTTAGCTTATTGATACATTTGTATAGGTCCATATTCATGTTCAGATATATATTTGTAGCCTCAGCCTCTGGCACTGCTCCATAAATATTTGTGAAAGAAAAGCTCGTGATTTTCTCTGGCCCTCTGGGAGGTCTCAGCGTGGAGGAACCCCAACCTTGCTTGAGACTCAGAGTTGAAGTCAGTGGCACGTGATAGGCCACCAGCCAGCCTGACCAGGCAAAGGCAAAACAAACAAGTGACTTCCGAGGTCTCTGGGATGCTGTGAGAGCCCTGCTGGCACCTCTCCAAATCTCAGTACACTTCCCTCCGCCTACACACAGGCCGACGGCTGACATCCCATGGAGATTCGTTCCTTAGCTGAGACTTGAGCCTTGTAGTCTCACCTGGGACATGCACCTGCACACCTGGGAAGGACGGCACAAGGAGCACAGTCTTGCAGACGTTGATGTGGGCGGGTTTCTCTCCCTTTCCCGGGAGAAAGTTTCGATAAGGTTTCAAAGCTACTCTTCTTAGATACCGCCAAGAAGAAGTAAGAGCACAAAATAGAAAGCCCTGGGCTGCTAAAGACAGATTCTCCCCATTTCATGCTTCAGTTTGTTCCAGCAGGACCTGTTGGCTGCCACATCTCCTGAGTTTGGCTTGAGCTGATCACCCTCCCGCCGTCTTATCTGACAGACACAACCTGTAGTCAACCCCTTGGGGGACAGCTCCATTTTACCCACCTGCTTGGTAGGGAAAGGATGCGTCTTCTTCACCAACTATATCTTCGGTGGCTGAGGTGGGGTCCTGTAGCTGTCTTAGGACAAGGAACAAGGGGTGCTGTTTAGTTTTTCACTGGTCTATTAAAAGCATCAGGCCCTTGCTTGAAGCAATAAGGAAAACATTGAGCTCTGAATCAACAGGCTTCTATGCTGTTTGTGGTCCTGGGGAACCCTGGGGCCTCGCTGCTGGATGTGGTCATGTGTACATAGTGAGTGCCACACGCTCCGGGGGAGCCAAGAGCACTGACCCGGCCAAGGGGGTGAACGTGATCTTCGCAGGGAAGGTGAGACGCCCCACTTTACTTACTCCACATCTGATGCTGGGTCCACACTGTACCAAGGAAATTCAAAAAGAACTCAGGCCTCTGGTAATTTAAAAGAAAAAAACCAGTGCGTTGCCTTTTTACATACTACTCTTCCACCCCAACCGAAAGGAAAAGGAAAAGTTGGCTGAATCCGTCAATTGGAATTCAGGTATCTCTGATGGTTTGAGTAAAAAGGGTCACTGGTTACTTACATGGATTGGAAGCAGAGAATCAGCTTGGGTTTTCTTTTTTTTTTTTAGATGAGTACTGAGTTTTAACGGACAGGCAAGCATTGGGGAGGTTGATGTTTTTTTACAATTCAGACCAATACACACAGAAGGCTCCTTTCATTGGTGTGTTCAGAGAGCCCTTGGTGATGAAGACTCAGCACTCTGCTTGCGAACGATCTGAATGAGCGTGTTTCAGTGTGGGAGGCAGGGAAGTCAAGCAGGGACAGTCTGGGAGGGCAGGAGGGAGGCTGCTGTTTACCTCGCTGCTCTCAGGAAGAGAGGTGGCCTTGAGGACTTCAGTCCTGGCCTGGCTCTCCCTCAATTTCCCTGGAGGGAAACCGGGCTTGTGAAGATGGTGGGGGTAAGGTGTCTGCTGTCCTGGAGAACACCTCCCCAGCAGATGTGGCTGTGTGGCAGGCTGGAGCTCCTGCTCGCGTGCTGAGGGTAATGACGGCAAACCACCGCCGCAAACCCCGTGTGGTCCCAGCCTGGAGCTCCCGCCCCAGAGACAAGGCCACCAGGCCCGTCAGGGAGCCCCCACTCTGCCTCCCTCTGATGGGCATGGTCCCTTTAGAACAGTCTGAATCTGGCCGGTATTTTGGGATCTCTTTTGTCGAGGTCCCAAATCTGCTTTAATCACTGTTCAGGAATCTAATTCAAATATTCAGACTTCAGTGTCTGCCAAGAGGTGGGTTTGGCCATGACAGGAAAACAGGAAAAGGCTTAAAAGTTAATAAAGCTGGAAGAAAACAGCTTTTATGTGAGCAGTCCAATTTCTAGAGCCCCCACCTCGCAGCTGCCTTCGGATAGGGAGAATGTGGTGTTGGGGACAGTGAGAGCCCTCCTTGCGTTGGAGCAGCCTGTTTAACACATTAACTGCTGTGTGAGTTGTATTTAACTCAAGCTAGTTTTGAGCCTGGGGCCTCGTGAAGCATATGGAGACTCAATTCTCTGAAACAAATTTAATAAGTATGTCGTGAGTCACATACAACTCAGTTGGCGTGCAGTGTAAAAATTGATTCCAGCACTGTGTGTGTTGCATGTAACAGAAAACAATAAAAAATAACAAATTTTTCATTAAATTAGAAAGGAACATTTTGTTTTTGAAGTTTTTATTCAATTTTCATAATAAAACACCATGGCCCCAGGGAAACATTTTTTTCCCCTAGTATGTCAGATCAGCAGCAGCGTTAGATTCTCACAGGAGCACGAACCCTGCTGTAAACTGTGCATGCACGGGATCTAGGTTGCGGCTCCTCATGAGAATCTAATGCCTGATGCTCCGAGGTGGAGCTGAGGCGGTGATGCCGGCGCTGGGGAGCGGCTGCAAATGCAATAATGTAATGTGCTTGAATGGTCCTGAAACCATGCTCCCTTCACCCCTACCCATCCCCAATCCTTAGAAAAATTGTCTTCCATGAAAACGGTCCCTGGTGCTGAAAAGGTTGGGGACTGCTCACCTAAGGGATGTGAAACCCTCTAAGGGCACATGCACGTAAGTGACAATTTGAAATATTAGCATATGTGCAGCCTTCCTTAAGCGAAGTCCCGTAAGGCAGCGCGAGAGCTCTGTGTCTCATGTTGGTATATTTCTGCTAAGTGTGAAATCCAGCTTTAGAACTGGGGTCTTTCGACTCAGATTGGGTTATTCTAAATTCGGATACTGAGAGTGATGACAATTTCGGTTTTGGGACCTGGCCTCTCCCATCCCCTGCCTCCCGACTGCTGAGGGACAGCCCTGAAGGACCAACACAAGGACAGGGTGACAACAAACGTGGAGGCGGCAGCACCTTGTTTCACACAGCTCCACATCGGAATTAGAATCCAGAAACAGAATCAGGATTCTCAGGAAGGTGTATAGTAGCATGCTATTTTGAATTGAAAATAAAGCTAGACTCTTGACAGAGACAAAGATTGATGTGACAAAGAGGACTGGCTGTGACAATCAAGTGTCATGGGAGAGATTTGTCGTTGATCTGATGAACAAAATTTGCAGCTCTATAGGGTTTTGTGAAAATAAATGTAAAGCGAGTGATAATATAAAATCAATTTATATTCAAGAGACCAAAGGTCTCTTGAACTGAGGAATGTTTTTGTTTTCCCAACCATTTTTTGAGTACATCCAATTAAACAAAATATTTCTAAGTGAAAGAATAGCAGGTAAATTCTAGTCATTGAGTAAGTCTTGGCAATACAGTAGTCCCCCTGATCCACGGTTTTGCTTTTTGTGGTTTCAGTTACTTGCTGTCAACCATGGTCCAAAAATATTAAATGGAAAATTCCAGAAATAATTCATAAGTTTTAAACTGCGTGCCATTCTGAGTAGTGAGATGAAATCTCCCAATGTCCCGATCTGTCCCACCGGGACATGAATCGTCCCCGTGTCCAGCGTATCCCCCGTCCACGCTCGCTGCTGATTGGTCACTTAGCAGCCGTCTTGGCGATCAGGTCGACTGTCTTGGCATCGCAGTGCTTGTGTTCAAGTCTCCCTTGCTTCGCTTCATCGTGGCCCCGCGGTGCAAGAATGGCGATGCTGGCGTATTGCTGTAATTATGCTGTTTCAATATTAGTTATTGTTGCTCATCTCTTACTGTGCCTAATTTATAAATTATCTTTGTCATGGGTGTGTATGTATAGGAAAAAACATAGTACATACAGTTGTCCCTCAGTACCCATGGGGAATTTGTTCCAGGAACCCCCACGGATGCTGAAATCTGAGAATGCTCAAGTTCCTGATATAAAATGGTGTAATATTTGTATTTAATCTACCCACATCATTTCTAGCTTACTCACAATACCTAATGCAATGTAAATGTTAGGTACCTACTTGTCACACTGTTTTGTTTTTTATCTGTATTATTGTTGCATTGTTATTTTTTATATATTTTAAAAAATATTTTTGATCCGCAGTTGGTTGAATCCATGGATGCAGAGCCCACCGACATGGAAGGCTGACTGTGTCCATCTTTCAGGCATCCACTGGGGGTCTCAGAATATATCCCCCACGGATGAGAGAGGACTACTGTACCTTTTTTGTTTGCTTTCCAGAAACCGAAAACGGCTCAAATCACTCAGTGACATATCTTTTTGCAAACTAAATGGTTTCCAGTATTTTTCCCCAATAAAATTGAAGGAATATTTACCAATTGTCATCATTAAATTTCATTTAATGATTTATCACCATGTTATCTTTGATAAATAATTTATCTTTGATACATAACTTACCTTTGATAAATTCAAGAGTTCAAGAAAGTGAGATTTCCTTCCATTTCAATATTCCAATTTCATATACATATATATATATATATATTTTTGCGATGGGGTCCCACCATGGTGCCCAAGCTGGTCTCAAACTCCTGGACTCAAGCAATCCTCCCACCTCAGCCCTCTGAGTTGCTGGGATTACAGGTGTGAGCTACCATGCCTAGTTCAATATTCTTATTTATGTGAACATATTTCCTCACACTTACGGCTATATAAATTTACAAATTAGAATAAGTTAATGTTGACTCCTATCTTATTCTAGCAGTGGGCCACAGTCATCCATGGGTGTATGAACTAATTGGGAGAGACAGTCATTAAGTGTTACATTTCCAATAAAATCTTACTTTCATTATTTTTGCTTTATTATTAGTAGTAATCTAAATATTATTAGTATTTTTAGTATTATTGGTATTACTATTTAGTATTATTATTGGTATTAATATATAATTAGTTTAATTATTTATTAAAATTAGTAATATTAATATTTGTATCAGTGTATATTAATTGTGTAGTAATAATGATTATAATAGTACAATCCAGAAAAAATTTAACTTAGACAATTAAAAACTGTTCATTTCAATTTTTATACATATTTTTGTTGCAGAGACATATGATAGCACGATAAACATAAGACATTTCATCACAAAAATACGTAATTTTTTAAATGGATGAGGAAGGGCAACAAATTGCTGACTTTCAGATTCTATTAGATACTTTTTAAAAAGTGATGCAACCATTTATTTTTAAATGTCAACATTTATACTATACTGGGAATTATATCTTTTGTAACTATTTAAAGTTATGATGAGGAATTTTAAATATAAGGGTTTTTTTTTTCTTTTTATTTTGAGACAAGGTCTGGAGTGCAGTGGCGTCATCATAGCTTACCGCAACCTTAAACTTCTGGGCTCAGCCGGGCGCGGTGGCTCATGCCTGTAATCCTAGCACTCTGGGAGACCAAGGTGGGAGGACTGCTTGAGCTCAGGAGTTGGAGGCCAGCCTCAGCAAGAGTGAGACCCCGTCTCTACTAAAAATATTAATACAAAACAAATTAGCCAGGCATGGTGGTAAGCGTCTGTAGTCCCAGCTACTAGGGAGGCTGAGGCAGGAGGATGGCTTGAGCCCAGGAGTTTAAGGTTGCTGTGAGCTAGGCTGATGCCACAGCACTGTAGCCCAGAACAAAGTGAGACTCTGTCTCAAAAACAAAACAAAAAAACTCCTGGGCTCAAACCATCCTCCTGCCTCAGCCTCCCAAGTAGCTGGGACCACAGGCATGTGCCACCACACCTGGCTAATTTTTCTAATTTTTGTAGAGATGGCGTCTTGCTTTTGCTCAGGCTGGTCTCAAACTCCTGACCTCAAGCGATCCTCCTGCCTCAGCCTCCCAAAAGTGCTAGGATTACAGGCGTGAGCCACTGCACTTGGCTCTAAATATAAGCTTTAAAGGGTGCAAAGGGAGTATATAATTTTTAAAAATTATTTTAAACTGTATCTAAGCAAAA
>RJWJ010006221.1:0-63575 GCA_004363605.1 Indri indri
CCTCCTGCAACATTTGTGCAGCTGTCAGACCTCAAGATGATTGGCTCAGTTAAATGGTGGCCAATTGGCTTCACTTCTCCAACTTAGGAACCGGTGTGGGAAAGCCTTTGTTCCCTGCAGACCCCGCAACATCTACAGGAGAGGCCACTAATGGATGCATGTCAATGTAGGCGCTTAAATGTCAAGAATACATCTTAGCTTTGGGGCCTTCTGTGGTTTCTGAGTGCTGCCTACAAACGCAGCCACAGAGTCGAACAGTTTTCTCATCTCCTCTCTGAAATGGGGATCCTGCCTTTCATAATGATGGTGCCAACAGCTGTTAGATAATAAAATACCAGACAGGGATAAACGAGGGAGGGGTCTTTTGAGTTCCTCATTCATTCATTCACTGCACGTTCGCTTGGTGTTATCACTGAGTTCTGTGCTTAGCATGAAGCCATAAGCTAGTTACAGCACCTGTCTCAGAGAGTTAACTGTCTGGTAGGCTGACCAGACACTGACTGGATACGTCCAGGTATGAGTGTTACGGAAAGGGAAGTGAGGAGTTCTCCGTAAGTATGGAAAAGGGCTCACTTAGTGGAGTGGGCTGGGGGCTGAGGGAAGGCCTTCTTGACATGTCATAGTTGTCCAAGCAGAGACTAGAGTGGTGGGCCCAGGTCCACCTTGCCGAGGGGCCTCCCTGAACCACTGCTGCCCTACCTCAGGGAGCCACGGCGGAGCAGCGCCAGGCCAAACGCAAGCCAATTCCGGGTGCCTGGAGGTTCCTCGGGCTATGCCCAGGATGCAGTTGGCAGCTCTGACTCTGAAGCGGGAGTCAGGACACTCTCATCCAAACCCCATCTGGGTCTTGCCCGCCTTGGCGCTAGAAGGACTTTCCCCAGTTCTGTGTGGCAAAACCTTCCCTTGCGATGCGTCCTGGTCCTTCCTCCTCTGTAGTGGCGCCTCCGAGCATTGGCTTTAATATGTAAAAATGCAGCTTCAGATGCTCCAAGGGGCCTCCTCTCTCCGGAGTCTGCTTTCTACCTAGGGTTAACAAACTCCTTTTTTCCCTTTTGTAAAGAGCCAGATAATAAATATTTTGCACTTTGCAGGCTGTCTAGTCCCTGTCACAACTACTCAACTCCGCTGTTGTGCAAAAGCAGCACGGCCAGTACATAAACAAATGAGCATGGCTGTTTCCAGGAAAACCTTCCTTACTGAAACAACCACAGGATTTGGCCCACATGCCACAGTGTGCCAGCCCCTGTTCTAGACTCTTGTCTGTCTGTAGATTTAAAAGTCTAGCGTGGATCTCAGCAATGTGTTCTTTGTTTCAGGAGGTATTCTCCCTCCTTTCCCTGGGGCAGAGCTCGGTCTCCCAGCCCAGCTTTATAGGGCTGCAAGGAAGCAAAGGACAAATTACTAAGAAGGGAAAATATATCAGGAGGTTTTTCAAAGCATTATTCTGCAGCATATGAAAGCCCCCCCCAAAAAAATACTTGGGGCATATGAAATGGAATCCTAGCTGACTTTACTCACTGCCATACAAGCTTGGACAGCTTGGAACTGGGCTCCCCACTTCCTCCTTTCGACCCATTCTCCACTCTCCTGCCAAAGTGTCTTTTAAAAACACAAATCTGATCATGTCACGCTCCTGCCTAAAGCCCTACAACGAATCTCCATGGCTCTTAGGATAGAGGCTCTACCCAACAGCACGGCTCCTGCTCCACCTCTTCCCTGTCCCCCAAGACCAGAGCCTGACCCCAGGAGAGGAATCCGGGCTGGTCTATGCCAATCATGGCAATCCCATGCCAGTGATTGGTCCGGGGGCGGACCTGTGACACAGTTCTGACCAATAGGACACAAGCAGACATCTGAAGGGGACTTCTGGATAAGTTCTTCCCCATAAGAGGGCAGGCAGGAAGAAGGCGTGTTCACAGCCCCTTTATTCTACCTGGGCATCTGGCATATAGGGATGAGATGTCTGGAGCTGCAACAGCTCACTGGATCGCACTGCTCCCAAGCTATATTTTAGAGAGAATGGAGTTGATCCAGAGTCCCGTGGAACTCCTCAAATATTAGGTGCCAAAGGTATATTGCAAGGTGAGCAAGGTTTCTAAGAAAGCCTGGACCAAATTCAATTCTTAATTACGTAGGGAGCAGGAAGACCAATGGATGAACCCAGGTCTCCCTGGCTCATAGCTGACAGGAGCCTTTCTTCCCCTGCCCCTGGTATGTGAAGCATGAACGTTATCCTCCCAGGAGACAAGCTCAATGGATGGGCACCCAAACCTGTCCACCACTGGCAAGTCAGGCCCATGGGTAAGCACTGTTAGGAAACTTCTGGCTGGATTAACATGCAGAGCTGCAAAAGTACTTGGTTTTAGTTACCTAGCTCAGCACCTAGATAGATTTTCAAGATGTTGAGCTCTGTGTATACATGTCACACCGCCAAAGTTGCTATGAACTCTTGGGCAATTTGCAACATATCCTAGACCAGTCTTGGCTTCCAGCAGTCACCCTCCAAGGAGGCACCGCTGGGTTCTTGGCATGTGGTCCAAGAGCTGAACGATCAAGGACGTCTCCAAGTACGTGCATGGAGCTGTGAAAGCTGTGCCCTCTCCTGCCTTGCCCCCGGCGCAGGGCGCTCCAATAGGCAGGAGCTGAGGGAAGTTCATTTTCTCTGCCTGCCTGCTATGCTAGCCCCTCTTTGTCCAGACTGGCTTTAAAAGGAAGCATCACTGGAAAAAACTGTAAGGAATCCTGCTGTCGGAGAAAAGCTGGGATCCTGTGTCCCCTGAGTGCCCCCAACTCCTTCCTTTCTGTCCTCCGTGGAACAGACGGCGAGAACACTAACCAGGCTGGCACTTCCTCCTGGGAGAGGAAAGAGTCTAACGGAAAAAAGAAACAATTAAAGGAAAAAAACACACATCTTTTCGACTCACATTTGTGTGTGCACCCAGAGTGAGGAAAGCCAAGATTTTTAAGACTAGAGTCTCCTACCTCAGGAACTTAATATTGAACAACACGGGGTGGTGACCATGTGTCCAGCCCTGTTCTAAGTGTTCTTCACGTAATAACCCATTAGTCATCACACAACCCTATGAAGTAAATGCTGTCGTCAGCATCATCCCCATTTTACAGATGTGGAAACTGAGGCACTGAGAGTTTAAGTTTCTTGCCCAAGGCCACAGAGTTAGCAAGTGACAGGCCTGTGATGTGGACCCAGCAGTCTGATTCCAGGGCCCTCTAGAACCTCTCAGGAGGGGAGATAAAGACAGAGAGAGCCTGTTAAAATGCAAGTCTGATCGTGTCACCCCACTGCTGAAAATCTTTTCAATGGCCTCCTACCACTTTTAGGATGGAGGCCAACTCCTCACCCAGGCCCACCAAGCCCTGTGTGGTCTGTTCCCTGGCAGCCTCCCTGGACCCTGCACTCCACCGTGTGGCCCCTGTGTGTGGCTCAGACACACCCCGCTCCCTCCCACCACAGCGCCGTGGCAGTAGCCGTCTCCTCCTCCTGCCCCTCCGCCCCTCCTCCTTCTCCTCCTTCTTCACGGCTTCACTCTAGCATCGCTTCCTCAGGCGAGCAATCCCTGTCCATCCTGCAGCCCACGCGTCCCTGTCAGCATGCCATCCCACCGAGCCGGTGATTATTTAATTGGCCTTTGTCCCTTCTGAATACCTGCACTGTCTAATGAAATACATGTGAGCCACACAGGCCACTTAGGTCTCCTGGTAGCCACATTTAAAAAGTAAAAGGAGCAGGTGAAATTAATTTTTTGGGTCTTGCTTTGTCACCAAGGCTAGAGTGCGGTGGCATCATCATAGCTCACTGCAACCTCAAACTCCTGGGCTCGAGCAATCCTCCTGCCTCAGCCTCCTGAGTAGCTGGGACCACAGACACATACCACAACACCCAGGTAAATTTTTTGTAGACACGGGGGTCTCACTATGTTGCCCAGGCTGGTCTTGAACTCCTGGCCTCAAGCGATACGCCTGCCTCAGCCTCCCAAAGTGCTGGGATTACAGGCATAAGCCACTGCACCTGGACAAAATTAATTTTAATAGTGTAATTTATTTAACCCAATATATCTGAAATATTATCATTTCAACACGTAATCAATAAGGAAGTTATCAGTAAGATATTTTACTTCCTTTTCATCATACAAAGAATTCAAAATCCAGCCTGTGTTTTGCACTGACAGCACGCGTCAGTTTCAGCCAGCCACGCTCCACGTCTCAGTATCACACGTGGCTTGTGGCTGCTGCATTGAACAGTGCAGGCCCAGTCCAATCTCTTGTCCCCGGGGAAGTCGAGTGTGGTCGTTTGGCCGGTGATGCAACCGAGGTCAAAAGCGGTTGGTCGGGGGACTCGCAACCAGGGGCGATTTCTCCCCCAGGGGACATTTGGAAACATCTGGAAACAGTTTCGATTGTCGTGGTCATGAAGTGAGGGGTGGGACAGGCCACTGGCATCTAGTGGGCAGAGGCCAGGAATGCTGCTAAACGTCCTCTCAGCGAAGGATGATTCGACCAAAGAGGCCCAGGGTTAGACGAGCTCGCGGACTCAAGCATGCTCAACGCTGGGTCACTTACTCCCTCCTGCTTCCTGGGGCCTGTTCCTTCTGCCGTCTACACTGTCAGCTGTGCTGGTTAGAGACTCACAACCTACTCGATGCGGAGCCTGCCTTTACCCATCAGTCCTGTGGACGGGGCCTTAGCGAGGGATGCTAAGCCAGGAGGTGGAGAGGGGTGGGGGCATTCCACATTTGCCTGCTGGAGTGGGGTAGGGAACCAAATGGCCTTGGCCTTGGGTCTGTATCCTCCACCCCATCCCCCGCCCCCACAGACACACCGAGAGGCTGCTGGGGGGTGGGATTGAGTCCTTATTTCCATTGAAAACCACCTCCGAGTATCATTAAAAATCTCCACTTGAGTTTGTGCAAGAAGGGCGAGTGCACCCGACTGTGAACAAGCACGTTGTCAGCCTGGCCCTGTCAGCCTGGTTCGCCTGGACAGCAGACGAGCTGGAATATGCATGAGACAGCCTGACTTCCCTTCCCGGGGGAGCTGGAGAATGAAGTGCCACCCAGCCCGGGGCAGAGACAGCACCAGCGCTCTGCCTGCCTCGACGCCCCTTCCCTCCCTCAGCTCGGTGCCAGGGAGGCTGGCGCGGCTACGTGACAGCATCGTTGAAACACATTCATCCTTCAACACCCTCCTTGTTCTGGGAGGTTTAGGGAACACAGCTCGCTTCTGAAAGGGCCAGAACGACACATCTGTAAATCGGAAAACTGGACTGAAATTTGAAAGGATTTCCCCAATCTCTCCCCACGTGCCCTCTGAGCAGATACCCCCCATGCATGTCCTTTTGGGGGATATCTGCTTACACAGGCTCTTCCCAGGTCCTGAGAAAACAAAGTGGATGTTTCTAGTACAGGGCCTGGCCTGCATTGAAGATTTCATTTAAAAAAAATAACTTTTCTTTTTTTATTTCAGCATATTATGGGGGTACAGACAATTAGGTTACGTATGATGCCCTTGACCCCCTTCCCCCCCAAGTCCAAACTTCAAGTGTGTCCATTCCCCGGGAGGTGCACATCGCACTCATTGTTCGTGCATATGCCCGTCCCCTCCTCCCCCTCCCCCTGCCCAACAGCCAATAAATGTTATTCTTATATGTGCACTTAAATGTTGATCAGCTAATACCAATTTGATGGTGAGTACATGTGATGCTTGTTTTTCCATTCTTGGGATACCTCACTTAGTAGAATGTGTTCCAGCGCCTTCCAGGAGAATACAAGAGGTGCAAATCAAAACCACAATGAGATATCACCTATCTCCAGTGAGACTGGCCTTTATCAAAAAGTCCCAAAACAATAAATGTTGGCGTGGATGCGGAGAGGTAGGAACACTCATACACTGCTGGTGGGACTGCAAACTAGTGCAACCTCTGTGGAAAGCAATATGGAGATACCTTAAAGAGATACAAGTAGAACTACCATTTGATCCAGCAATCCCATTACTGGGCATCTACCCAAAAGAGCAAAAGTCGCCCTATGAAAAAGACACCTGCACTCGAATGTTCATAGCAGCACAATTTACAATTGCAAAGATGTGGAAACAACCCAAATGTCCATCAATACATGAGTGGATTAATAAACTGTGGTATATGTATACCACAGAGTACTATTCAGCTTTAAAAATAACTTTTTAGTAGGCAGTGACCTAGAGGTTCCCTGAGTTGAACCACCCTGGATGTCTAAGAGCCACCAACTCCTCACTTTTCGCATGTGACTTTTGTTTTTTACAGCTTTATTAAGGTATAACTGACATACCAACACTGAAGATAGTTAAAGGACACCACTTGGTAAGTGTGGACAAGGGTGTATACCTGTGACACCGTCGCCACAGTCAGGCTGGGAAACGTATCCTTCACTCCTAACACTTCCCCGAGCCACTTGGGAGCCCCTCCCTCTCCTCCCCTACCCTGCAACCACCAAGCTGCTTTCTGTCACCATGGATGGGTTTGCATTTTAAAGAACTTTCTATACATGGAATCATAGAACTATACTCCTTTTTTGTCTGCTTTTTTCACTCAGCATAACTATTTTGAATTTCATGCATGTTATTGTACGTTCTTTCATATTACTGAGTGGTGTCCCATTGCATGCACACGCCAAAATTTGCTTACCCATTGACTCACTGGGCTAGCAAAAACAACGCCACCATGAACACTCCTGTGCAAGTCTTGGTGAGGACATGTGCTTCCACTTTTCTGGGTAGAAACGGAGGAGTATTTACCCAGGAATGACTGGGATCACAGGGTAGGTGCAAACTTAGCTTTTTAAGAAGTTCCCAAACTATTTCCCAAAGTGGTGGCCCATTGTATGTTCCTAACGGCAGCCCATGAGAGTTCCGGCGGCTCCGCATCCTCGCCAATGCGTGGTGCAGTCAGTCTTTTTAATATTGACTGTTCTCGCGGGTGTGTGGTATCTCCACGGGGCTTTCATTGCGCTAAGACCATGAGGACCGATGTGCTCGCCAGGGACTTACCTGCCATCCTTTCATCTTCTTCACTGAAGTGTCTACTCAAATCGTTTGCTCGTTTTTAAGAAATACTTCTGATTATCTGTTTTCTTATGGTTGCCTTTTGAGAGTTCTTTATGTACTCTGCATACAAATCCTTTATCAGATATGTGATTAGCAAATATTTTCTCCCAGTCTGCTGCTTGTCTTCTCACGCTCTTAACAGCATCTTTTGAAGAAGAGCTCTTAATTTTTAATTTAAAAAAATCTCACCTTACCGTGAGGTGGTTTCCCAGATGTCGGGGGACACATTAGGATGGCTCTGCTGGATGTTAAGAATGGGTCCTCTCCTCCCAAACCAGATTGCCCCCTTGCTGAGCAGTCCACATCCAGATGGAGACTGGAGATTTCCAAGAGTGAACTCTCCGTACCTCAGTTCCATCTGTAAAATGAAGATTATGATAACGATGCCTACTTTCTAGGGCTGATGAAGGAATTAAATTAGTTAATACATTTAAAGCTCTTACAACCATGTCTGGCACTTAGTATTACCCAAGTGTTACCAATATTATTTCACACTCAGGATTTCCATGCAGAACAAATGCACCGCCTTGGGGCAAAATATCCATAGTCCTGATTGTTTTGTTTTGGTTTTGATTAACATTTGCTTCTTTTCTGCCAGTCCTGGGCAAAGTGCACTACCTGGCTTACCTAGCGGAACAAGCCGGAGAAGGAGACACAGGCATTATCCCCATTTTATAGCTGAGGAAAGGGGACCTGGCATAGTTAGGGAGAGGCAAGGCTGCCATTCAGACTGGGATCCCTCTGGTCCCAAACACATGCTCTAAGCCATCCATCCACATGGGAAAAGTGTGCTATTCCTGAGGTCGTGGGGGTCTTCTGCCTTGTGGGTGTGGAGTTAGGGACCCACCACGGAGCACAGAGGGAAAGAGGAGAGGCGCCTGCTGCATGTTCTCTGGGCCTTTTAAAAACCTTGGAGTTGTTCCTTTAGCCGCACACATGCAAATCTACGAGGAAGGTGATGCTGTAGACAGCAGGGGAATGGGCGCTGTTCAGAAAGGGATGCCTCGCGAATGTTACCATGGCAAACCCAGAAGAGTCTACCGCGTTACCCAGCACGCGGTTGGCATGGTTGTAAACAAACAAATTAAGGGCAAGCTTCTTGCCAAGAGAATTAATAGTGAGCATATTAAGCACTCTGTGAGCTGAGATAGCATCCTGGGACGCATAAAGAAAACGATCTGAGGAGGAAGGAAGCCAGAGAGAGGCACCTGGGTCAAGCTGACGCCAGCCTGCTCCACCCAGAGCCGCGCACCGTGTAAGCGCCAGCGGAAAGCGCCCAAGCTGCCGCAAACCATTCCCTGTAAATCCACAGCATAACACGGGTAAATCTGAAATAAAATAAGAGACCTCTGGATGTCGGCACACAGACAAAAATAAAAATAAAAGATTAAGTATTTATTGAGCACATTCTTTTTTGCCAGTACTGGGTTAGACATTTGGGGGATACAAAAATGAACGAAATGCAGTCCTTAACCTTGAGTAATGACCTTGAGTCCTTAACCTTGAGTAGTGATGGTTTATGCCTTCAGAGCCTTCACTGTATGTGAGGTCGTGTGTGTGTGCTTCACAGATATTGGCGCTTTATTCCTCAGAGCGGCCCTATGAGAGGGATACCCTCGTCATCCCCATTTTACAGATGAGGAAACCGAGGCAGAGAGGCATGGAGAACCTTGTCCAAGGCGTCACTGTCAGTAGGGAGGGAGCCGGGATGTGGACCCACGCAGACAGGCCACAGGTCCACACCACCTCAGTCCATGGCCACTGGGGAGCATGAGCTCAGGAGAAAGATTGAGGGGAAATGAACAAACAGCTGGATGATGTGTTTGGAAGACAAGCAGGTACCCGCTGTGTCCTCATAAGCTCGGAGGTGTTCGGTTGAAAAGGCTGAGAACGCCTTCTCCAGAAATGTCATCTCCGCTGGCCCATCTATTCCAGAAATGCTCACTGAGCACGCACAGGGTGCCCGGTACGTGATCAACGGCAGCGACTGGCCATGCACCCATCAGACAGGGTTCCTGCCCTCACCATGGGCTGAGAAGACATACCTAGGCTGGGAATCTCAAAGGCCGCGAGTGCCACAAGGAAGGCAGAGGGATCTGGGACTGTATGGTTGGGGGACTGACCTCCTAGATTAGGGTAAGCTTGCTACAAGGAGGGACATTCAGCTGAAAGTTAGCTATGCTATGCGTGGAGGGGTGTTCTAGGCACAGGGAAGAGCATGAGCCAAGGTCATAATGATGGAGACTTCTGGAGCATTTGAGGACTTGGAAGCCATCCAGTGCATTTTACATCTGAGGAAACTGAGATGAGACCCGGCATGGTTAGGGAGGGGCTGGGCTGGATTCAGACTGGGATCCCTCTGGCCCCAAACACAGGCTCTAAGCCATCCATCCACACGGACCTTCCTCCCAGGAGAAAGTGTGCCGGCCAGGGGACTGTGCCATTCCTGAGGTCTCAGGGATCTTCTGCCTCTGTGCTTTGCTTACCCCTTGTTGGTGTGGAGTTACAGACCTGCCACATAGAAAGAAAGGAAAGAGACATGCCGGACAGAGCTGGGTGGCATTCAGAGGCCAGGTTTTTCTGGGCCCTTCATTCTGAAGCAATGAGGGAGCCCTAGAAACAGTAGGGCATTGCAATTGGGGTCAGTTAAACTGCTATTGCAAATCAACTCCAAATGCACCACCATTCAATCAGAGTGGAAGTCTTTCTCTCACGTGCATCACAGTCCAAGGCTTAGATTGATTGCCGGTTGGTCAACTGCTGTATCAGTTATCTATTGTCCTAGTACCACATAACAAACAACCACAAAACTTTGGTGGCACACAGCAGTAAGTGTCTATTGCTCAGGCATCTGGGGTCCAATAGGGCTTGGCCAAATAGCTCTGCTGATCTTGCTGGGCCCACTCACATGCCATGGGTTGCTGGCTGAAGGCTGGTCTAAGCTGCGCAGCTGGAGTGGCTTGGCTCCGTCACTGGTCTTTCTGTCTCCAGCAGAACGGTCAGGAATGTTCGCATGGAGATGGCAGAGGTGCACAAACAGGCAGAAACATGCAGGGTCTTTTGTGACTTAGGCTTGGAACCAACACACCTTCACTTCCACCTCCATTTCTTTGGCCAGTGTATCCCCCCTTCATGGGAGGGGCTCCAAGTTCACACAACAACAGACACAGGTATAGGGAGAGGTGAGCTGTGAAACCATGTCACACATTCTATCTACCATGGTCCCCATCCCAAATGTGTGGATCCAGAGACCCTGGCTCCTTCGCACTCATGAAGCTGCCATCTTGAAGAGCATTGACACCATCTGAAACCAATCAGTAAAAGAGGGGACTAAGGAAGGAGGAGGCACGTCACCTCTTAAGAGTTTTGAACTACAAGTGTCACACATCACTTCCTCTCACATGCCACTGATGAAAACGAGCCTATGGCCAAGCCAAGCTGCCGGTCCCTGGCCAGACAGCCGCTTTCCAGCCACGAATGTTTAGGGTGGAAGGGGAGAGTGAACTTCGATGGACAACTAGCCCTCTCTGCTACAGGGAGAGACCCGTCACTGTGCTACCCTACGTTCCTAAGGGAACGAGGATCAGAGTCAAATCTTTCTGCATCACAGCTCTGCCCTAGCAGAAGTGATGGCAAACCCATCATCATAACCCACGTCATCCACCACACCTGTCAAAGGGGCACCAGAGAATAGCACACGTGCTCTGGCATCAGTCTATGGGGCTGCTGCAAAGATGCTCGTCTTTGCAGATTGTAACAGAGCAGATATAGAGAGAGAATGGACACGGCACCTTGTCCCTCCACATACCCTCCCGAGGCCACACCCAAGTACCTGGTAGGACTTATGTGAAGGGATCCCCCTCCCCTGCTGCAGAGTCACCTCTCCCACCTGCTGTGGGGAGGCTTCCAGCAGGCACTTGGCACGCCCAGCCAACAGGGCAGGGAGAATCCCAGCAACCTCTGCCCTGCCTCCCTCTCCAAATGGTGCCTCTGGAAAGCCACGGGTCGGCTTATCAAGCTTCTCTCCAGAAAGCAGAGACACGAAGTGAATGCCAATGATCTCCCACACCCGTGAGGAGGGGGATGCAATTATAGCAAATTCTGCTTACAGTTCACATTTAATATTTGGAAGGGATAATCCTGAAATAAGAGATTGCCTGATTTCTCTCCCAAGCCTGTGAATGGTTCATTAGCTCCTATTTGACATTTGATGGTTCAGTCTGATTGGCTTTATTGTGGAGTTGGACTTTAAGAAGTCCCCAAGACAGAGCAATCAAGTTTCACAATGATCCCCAACTGCAAATTTGAAAACATAAATGGCAGCTGCGCCTTGGACACCAATCCGCTGAATGCTGTGGGGGATTTGTATTTCATCCCCACTTAATGAAACTCAATCCTGCTTGGCAAACGGGGCCCCTGACTCAGCAGTTAGGATCTCCTCGGCAGTTCAGCCCGGGTGCTGCAAACAAAGGACCCCCAGACTCAAGCATCAGCAAAGATGCAGCGTGTCCCGATCTCGGGCAGGGCCACTTAGGCACTGGAGCCTTCGGGCAATGCGAGGTCTCTGAGGAGCGTGGAATTGAGGCTGCACCCTCTGCAGGATGTGGTCTCACCGTGGAGGTGGGTCCCCTGCACCAACAACAGAAGCAATAAAGAATAGCAAATGCTCCGTACCATGGTGGGGGCCCAAGGCCACAGGATTCACCAGAAAAGGAAATCGGGGCAGGGCCACGGGCGGGGCCGGCTTCCTGGAAACAGGACCCTGGAGCAGGATGCACGCGAGGGGAGCAGCCCAGGCAGGAGCTGTCAGCAAAGGGCCGGAGGGGTCTGTCCAGAGCTCCCCCACTGCCTTGCTAGAGGCGGCGCCTCCTCCGACCCCCACCACCTCCTGAGCTTCCCCACTGGCCGCATCTACACTGTCCTCGTCTGTACTCCCCAGCCACAGCCCTCGGCAGGCAGGGACTATCCAGTTCTGAGCCCTGATGCCCAACAGGACTTGGAGCCCAATAAATGTTTGTCAGTTGGTTGAAAAGTTGCACCTAACCATGTTACACGCCCTCAGTTCATTGTTCTTGTCACTGGTGGTGGCGCAATCACGTGGACCGACATCCCTGTCATTTCTTTGAGAGCTCAGGATTCCAGGAATCCAGGGCCTTCTATGGGGTAGTGTTCCTGGAGGTTCTGAAAAGGACTCACTCTTTCCCTTAATTGTTCCCTTTAACCCCAGAGGGGACATTCAGAGGAGAGAGGGGACGAGGGGCTACCTCTTGAGGATCTAAAGTGCACAGCACTGAGAGGAGAGCTTTGTATCTACTTCCTGCTCATACAGGCCAGGGGAGTAGTGATCATGACACCAGCTGAGGAGCTCTGCCACAGAGAAGCTGTGTGTTCTCAGGCAAGTTAGCAGATGTCTCTGTGCCCTGGTGCTCTCCTCTGTAAAAAGAGGGGAGTTCCATACCGCCTAGGGCTGTGTGAGGAATCCACGTGTTAGTCCTTGTAAAGCGCTCGTATCAGGGCCTGGCATGGCACAGCCTCCCAGTGACACTTGCTGGCGCTGCCGTACTCTCGTCCCGTCCTCCCTGCCATCCCCAGTTCGCAGCCGAGGTGTGTTTCCTCCACCTCATGACTGCAGGAGCTGACACTCAGGGAAGCGAAGGTCTCGCCAAGACCCCACACGAGTGGGACCTCAACTCCAGAGTCACAGTATCCGGGCAGCTGCTGGAGAGAGATGGGGGAGTGACAAAGGGGGACAGTCTCATCCGGGCTGCGTGGGCCGGACGCCTTCCCGGGTCCTCCACGAATCCCAGGTTCAAGGCAGCTTTGAGAAGGCGTCCCCCGTGCCCTCCGCCTGCCACACCGGGAAGCTCCTCCCTCAGGCCCGGACCACGAGGCTGCCTGCGTCAGAGGGGACCCTGCCGCCACTCCGCCCTTCCCCCTGCCGAGCACGTGGCCTCCCTCCCAGCACCCGGGCATGCTCACACGCCCTGATGTCCACACTCTCACACACACACACACACACACACACACACACACACAAACCCCAACTACACACACTCCTGTACGTGACTCTCACACACGCACTACTCACACGCATGCTCACACGTGCTTACACACATCCACACACTCATATACACACATACCCACACTCTCACACATACAGACACACACAGAGACACAAAAACCATCCCCGTGTGCACATGCCCACACACCAACACACCGTTCTCATACATGCATGGATACACATGGTCACCTACACCCATGTGTGAACACTCACACTCATACGTCCATAATCACACACTCTCTCTGACATACACACACACACACGTTCCCATACACATTCTCACCCGTGTCTTGGCATGTACGCACATGCTCGCTCACAGACACAAGGCCTCACAAACACACACACACTCTTGTCACATCTGCCATTTGACCATGGGGGAGGAAGCCGGAAATGTCGGCAGAGGCCAGGGTCAGAGGCACACACCATCTCCTCCTAACAGGACAGCCCTGCCCAGGTGAAATCAGTGCCTGGGGGCCTGCGTGTGCCAACCCAGTTGCAGTTCTCCTCTGCCTCGGGCTGCCCCTCAGCTGCCCCCGAGACCCGATTTCCATGCCACGTCCCACTGGGGCCTGAGCTGTTTCCGCCCTCTCCTTCCCACTTCAGCGTCTGCTGTCAGGAGACCACAGGACACAGGCAACGGCAGAGACTTTTCCATGACAACTCCACACACTGGCCCTCCCAGAACCTCCGAGAAGCATCACTAACGATGACCGTCATGGTCATGTTGGTAGGACCCCAGACATGGGGACAGAGAGGCTTTCCATTACCTCTCAAATCAGAGAGTACACACGTCCGCTCACCCCTCCCGAGAGAACGGATTACTGAATCCTTCCCTGCCTGCAGTGCCCCCTGCTCATCACCAGGGGGCAGCCCTGGTTCACATTTGTGTTAAATACCTATTCCCAATCCCAGTCCTCACCAGCATTGCTGCTCTAGAGAATACTATAAGCAAACCTGAAAGGGGTCACATGTGCGTGTGTAACAAGATCAGCACAATATGGGTAGAATGGGGAAATGAGTCAAAGGGGAAAACAGAGGGAATGAGATTCAGTGCAGTTACCAATGTCGGGGCAAAAATTTGGTTGAGTTTCCTGGTGGCCATAGCAAAAACAGAACCAATCATTAAGTCACCCACCTCTCCAGGGAAAAAGCCAAGATTCCTTTGGGGAGCTGCTGAGAAATCCACCACACCTTGCTTCATACAGCTCCCCCTACAGGGTCTTCCAGATCAACTCGGTTCAACTCGGTGTTGGACCCAATATGCTGATCCTTCTTTAAATTTGTCATCTCTGTTTTACTCTGATTTAAAGTGATAGCTAAGAGTGTTGCCTCCACTTTCTGTCCACCTATCCTTTCTTGAACCCATTCCAATCAGACTTTCCTCCTCGCCACTCTTGGAATTGGTTTTATCAAAGTCGCCAGTGACTTCCATGTTGTCAAATCCAGGGACAATTTTCGGTCTTCACTTTACTAGCGCTAACCACGATGTTTGACCCAGGTGAGCATGTTCTTGCTCCTGAAACACTTTCTTCCTTTGGCTTCAAAGACACAAGTCTCTTTTTGGCCTCCACTGGCTCTGCGGGCCCTCCTTCTCCACTCACCTCCAGGCGTTGCAGCACCTCAGTGCTCAGTCGGGGACCTCTCCTCTCCTGTCAGTCCCTCAATCCACTTTCGGGACTCTAAGTACCAAGTACACCTGATGACCACAATAGCTCATCTCTACTCAGATGTCAAACAGCCATTTCAAACCTGACATGATCGAACTACACTCTTAATACCCTCACCTGGCATGCTCACTCCTGCTTCCCGTCTCAGTAAACGGCAGTACCATTTCACCTGGAACAACCTTGGAGCTGTCCTGGTCTCCTCTCTTCACCCACCCTTTACATCCAAGTGCACAGAAAATCCAGTGTGCTCTGCCCTCAAAGACTCTACAATCCAACCCATCTGCACCATCGCTACACCCGCCTGGGTCCAAGTCGCCATACTGCTTTATGGGCAGTGGCTCTGTTTTGTTAGTTTCTGTATCCCTTCTGCTCGCACATAACAGGCTAGCGGTAAATATTTGTTGATTAAATTATCAAATGCCCCAGGGGCTTCTATGCACACAAGACACAGAAAGGATTCCATTTCTCAACAAACAAATGATTTCACAACTATAAAAATAACGAACATTTTTTTGAACACCCACCACGTGCCAGGAAGATGCTAGGTGAGGTGATTAAGGCTCAGAGAATAGGAAATTGGCCACGGCTAAACACCTAGTGCTCGGTGGGACAGATTTTTGAATCATATCCATTGATGCAATTCATCAGGTATTTGTTGAGCACCAATGATGTGCCCGGTATTGTTTTGGAAGAACAAAACAGGCAAATTCCTTACTCTAATAGAGCCTACCTTGTAGTAGAGAGAAAGATGCAAGAAATGAAATGTATATACGAGACAGGTGCTACAAGAAAGCAAGTTAAGAGAATTAGGAGTGATGGCGGAAGCTCTCTGCGGTGGGATGATCTGGAGAGATCTCTGGGGAAGTGGAATTTGAGCAGAGACCTGGGTGAAGTGAGGGGTGAGTGACATCAGTAGGTAGATGAACAGCAAAGACCCCAAGGCAAATCAGCTCTGGCATGTTTGGGGGACATCGAGGAAGCTGGTGTGGCTGGAACCCAGGGAGTTTCTGGAGTTGAGGTCAGAGACAAAAAGGGGTGTTAAAGGGCCCTTGTAGGTGGAAGCCTTTGG
This sequence comes from Indri indri, assembly GCA_004363605.1. Taxonomy (NCBI): domain Eukaryota; kingdom Metazoa; phylum Chordata; class Mammalia; order Primates; family Indriidae; genus Indri; species Indri indri. The sequence goes on from RJWJ010006221.1 coordinate 15,893, forward strand.
GTTTTACCTAAGGGAAGTGGGAAGCCATTAGTAGGTTTGAGCAGGGGAGGAAATTATACTGACTTATATTTTAATAGGACCCCCCCACCCCGGCTGCTGCATGGACAAAGATCTGAAGAGGGGCAAGAGCTGGCAGAGGAAGATCTGTTTCAATACTTGCCATGGTTAACTTATTGTGTCAACTTGGCTGGGCAACGGTGCCCAGTTGTTCAGTCAAATACCAGGCTAAATGTGTGGCTATGAAAATGTTTTTTTATGTGATGAACATTTCTAATCAGTAGACTTTGATTGAGGCAGATAACCCTCCGTACTATGTGCGTAGGCTTCCCACCCACTCAGCTGAAGGCCTTAAGAGCAAAGCCTGAGGTCTCCCAAGGAAGCAATTCTGCCTCGAGACCACAACACAGAAAGCCTGAGCTTCCCGCCTGCTGCCTGCCTGCAGATCTCAGACTCCAGACCGCAACATCAACTCTTAGCTGAATTCCCAGCCTGCCAAACGTCCCTAAAGATCTCAGTCTGGCCAGCCCCAACAATCATGTGAGCCATTTCCTTAAAATAAATCTGTATAGATGACAGATAGATAGATAATATTATAGACTATAGACGTGTGATCTCCTGTTGGTTCCGTTTCTCTGGAGAACTCCACCTAATGCAAGGCTGTTGCAATAATGCGTGTGACCAATGACAGCCCGGAACTTGGGAGTAGCGGTGGAGATTGGGAGACATGGTTGGAGCCTAGAAAGAGTTTGAAGATAGAGCCAACTGGATTTATTAATGAATTGAATTTGGCAAATAAAAAAAAGAGAGGTACCAATGATAACTCCCAGATTTTTGACCTGAGCCACTGGGTTAATGGTGGTACTATCAACTGGTGCCGAAGAGGCATAAATTAATGGGTCTGGCACTGAGGGGAGGGGCCAGGCTAGGGAGCGGACAAGGTATTGATGGCACTTAAAATCCTTGAGACCCGCTAAGATAGCCAAGGGCGTGATTCTGGACAGAGGAAAGATTTCCAAGGACTCAGCCCAGTGTCCCTGGGGCAACCTAACATCTCAAGGTCAGGAAGAGAAGGAAGAAACAACAAAGGAAACTGAGAAGATGGGGCCAACAAGATTGGCAGAAAATCTGGAGAGCGTGTGTCCCATAAGCCAAGTGGAAAAAGTATTTTATTCTAAGAAAGATGGAGACGTCAGCAGTGACAAATGCTGCTGAGGAAACGGGGGAAGGAAGCGTCACAGGCTCCAGGATGCCATGGGGCAGGCGCTAGGCAGAGACTCGGTGTGGAGAGAGGAGAAGCCCAAACATGCACATGGGCAAACTGTCACCTGCTCTGCATCGGTCCAGGCTGGCACAACAGCCACTTCCCACGTCCATAGAGAGGGAAGTGCCCTGATAATACCACGTCAACGCTCATAGGCTAATAGGGTGGCAGCGAGGATTTGCATCTGTGACCAAGTTGGTTTTGATGGATGATGGGTCATTCATGAAGAGATTAGGAAGAGGTGGATTGGGAAAATGAATTTGAGTCACGTTAGGCAGATAGGGAAGTCACACCTCGTTCCCAGGGAGGACAGACACTGACACACAGTGTGCTGTGCCTGGAGGAGGCGGGGGCAGAGGAGGGAAGGAGACCATGGCCGAGGGGCCCCCAAACCCCACAGGATCTCTCCTTGTCCCCTAGATGTGGGGCCGATGGGGGTGGGCTTCCTTGGTGGAAAGAGCGTGGATTTGGGTATCAGGCAGCCTCACGATGACTTTAAACACTGGAGACTGGTCACATTTTCACAAACGAGAAACTGAGATCACAGAGGTGGTGTCACTTGCCCAAGGTCATACAGTTGGTCAAACCCAGCTCTGGAGAGAAAGGCACAGCACCAAGTTCAGCCTGCATAAGTCAGAGATCAGAACTGTTCCCGCTGTAGTTTCAGAGATGGGGCTTGTCAGGGGTGTTCTATGGTGGAGAGGCAGGGAAATCACCCTTTACTGAATGTCCCCACGGGCCAGGCACATGCTGGAGAAATGGTCAGTTTGGGGACAGGGACACTCACAGGTTGTGTTTTTCCTAACACAGCCCCTATGAGGTTGTTTATTATTTTCTCCTCTGACTGATGAAGAAATGGGGGCTCAGAGAAGCTGAGCAACGTACCCAAGGTCACACAGCTGGTAAGCGCGGAGCCTGGGTTTGAGCCCAGCTGTCCTTGCCTCCGAGGCCTGGGTTCCTTTTTCTATAACACCACAGGCTGAGCAGAAGCAAGAATTCCAGATAGAAAACCTGCTCACCTCTCTCACTCCCACAGTGACAACAAACTCGGTGCCTCGTTGGGCCTCGGGCTACTCAGCTGTAAAATGAGTAAGACCTATCTACAGGATTCGATGGGGTTATGCCTGTAAAACCGCCTTGTGCCCAGCACACAGTATTCAAGAAATGAGAGCTATTGCTGTCTGATGACCATTTTCATTTTACAGATGAGAAACCACGTAAGAGTCCATTAATTTCTTCATACTCCAAAGGGTAAAGGCTGAAGTCTGGATTCAAAGCAAGACATAGGACATTCCAAAGTTCACATGAGCTTTTTTTCCATTTCGGTCCAAGATAAGAAAGAGGAAGATGGGCACTTCAGGCAGGTGGCATGCATCAGCAAAAACATGAGATGGGTTGGTCCGACTGCAGTGGTATTTACAACTAAACGATCATAACCATTCACAGATTCCTTTGTCACTTCTCCCTCCCACTGCTTCACTTGAGCAGCCTTAAAAAAATAAATAAATAAGAAAAAAAAAAAAAAAAAAAACGCGAGATGGGATCCGGCGTGTGCGAGTAGGGTTGGTCTGAGGGAATTAAGATGACATCAGATTTTAGCTACCAAGTTGGAGTTCCGCCTTAAATGCCAGGGTGGGCTACCAGGGCCTCAACTCAGTGGCGTGCTTGGGGAGCCTGCCACATGCCAGAGCCTGAGTCTGGCAGAGCTGAGCCCTGGCACGGGCACTGTTTACAGCTGCCTGGTCTGGCAGTGGTGATATTGTCCTCAGAGACTTTGTCCTCTTCTCATAACCACTGGCTATGCATCGCCTAGGGTGCCTGTTGCAGATGTATTACCCCGGGGATGAAGGCAAGCTCCAGAAGGCCGCCCCCTCCCCCTTCGCAGCAACCTCATGCAATGGGCTCTGTAGCGCCCAATTGATGGAAGAGAAAATGGAGGCTCAGTCAGAGTTGGCGTGACTTGCCCAAGGTCACACCACTGCAGTAGGACTAGGATTTGAATCCAGGTCAATCTGTCTCCAAGGCCAGGGCTCTTTCCTCCATGCTGGATTAAGCTATTGGCTTCTGAAAGGTGCAGACCATGAGATGGATCAAACGTGGCTTGAGGACACCCGGGCACAGGTAGAAGGTGGCAGGCAGAGGCAGGGCGAAGGCCTGGGCATAGGGCTGGTCAGAGGATGGTCCTTAAATAGAACTGGGGGGACGCAGCGAGAGAGATGTGGGTCTTGGGGGAGTGGGATCAGCCGTGTCTGCCCGCCTTGCCCTGGGCCGGCCTGTCTGTCTGCGTCCTCCACCCAGAGAAAGAACCGTGGGCTGACCTGGGCCAAAGACACTGGCTGGAGCCCCTGCTCTGCCACTGACTAGCTCTGTGGCCTGGGCCAAGTCACTTTACCTCTTGAGCTTCACTTTCCCTGTCTGTGATGTGGTCTCCCTACCATGGCACTCACGAGTGCGGAAGGAAAGCTCTGGGGCCCGCGGCCCCGCACAGAGCCTCGCGCTCAGCAAGCTCTGGCATGACAGTGCCACGTTCCCGCGCTCCCCGCCCTCGCCACCCCCACCCCCCTCCTGGAGACCAGCCCTGGGCTTGTCAGAGAGCCAGCCACTGTCAACCCCACCCCACCGGCTGGTTAATGAGTGACCGAGACTGGGAGCCTGCTCTATAAAGAGCTGCTAACCGGGGACGCAGGCAGGAGCCGGGTGGACGGCGCGGCGGGAACACAGGGAGCGACATGGGCAGCAGGGCTGTGCTGAGGCTCTCGCTGGGGGCGGCCGTGGTCCTCCTGGCGCTGCTGCAGAGCACGCAGTCAGTCCGCATGCAGGTGAGCCCCTCTGGCCAGCCGGCCCTTCACCTGAAGGTCCCCGCGGTGGTCGGCCAGGCTGGAGGGGGTGTGCTGGGAATTCGTAGGGTACCGGGCAGCGCCGGGCCCAGGGGTCAGCGCGACACCCATCACTACCTGCCAAGACAGCTGGCGGGTGGGGGCAGCTGGCGTCGATGGCAGAGATGATGGTGCTGACAGCAGCAAACTGCTCTTACTCAGCTCTGCCATCCTCAAAGGTCTGTGCTGTCACGGAGGTCGGAGTGTGGCACAAGACACGGGCCCTGCCCTGGAGGAGCCCAGAAGGGGAGGGAGAGCCCTCTGATGCTCCCACAGCTGTCTCTATTCACCCCTACATGGGTGGATGGGGACAGTCGCCAGAACAATTTCCCTGGCAGGTAACCCTTGAGCTGACATTGCAGGGCGAGCAGGAGGTTGCCGGGCACAGAGGGCACAACACGTGCAAAAGCCCCGGGAGAAGACAGCACGGGCGTCAGGGCCCTTCCAGGCGCCTGTGAGGCTGGAACGAGTCCTGGAAGCAGGGGCTGCCTGCCATGTGGCAGGATGCTGAGCACAGCAGAGACATCTGTGGCCCTGCGTGTGGCATCCCTGACTCTGGGCAGGGCCTCCTTGAGTCCTGGGAAGGGTGCAGGAGACTCAGCCTCCTCCTGCAGCCCTGGCCTTGGGGCCTGGCCAGCTTGGGGCTGCTGTCACCTTGCCGTGTCAGTCCAGGGGACAGCACCCAGTTCAGTGAGTGCGTGCTGGCACCAGGCCCCCACGGGGGACGCCAGAGGAGGGAGCTAGGGTGTTCGAACCGGAGTCTGCCCGTCTCTAACGCCATGCCTGACCCACTGTGCTCCACCGCCTTGCTTCTTCTTCCTCTACCAGCTCTGTGGCACGGTGGGGAGCCGGGGTGTAGGGTGGGAGGAGAACAGACACCACCTCCCATCACCTAGCTGCTCCTTCCAGTGTGGCCTCGTCTCTCCATGAGGATGAGGAAGGGCCCCGAGAACCCTGGGTCTCGTGGCAGTGCCTGCCCCTGGCCGGGTCTTGATACCCTCCCATCTCCTCTCCCCTCTCCCCAGTACCAAGGCTTCCAGGTGCAGCTGGAATCTGTGAAGAAGCTGAGTGACCTGGAGCAGCAGTGGACGCCCAGCCCCCGCCTGCGGGCCCAGAGCCTCCTGCCTGCTGTGTGCCACCACCCGGCCCTGCCCTCGGACCTCCAGCCTGTCTGCACCTCCCGGGAGGCTGCCAGCATCTTCAGGGCCTTAAGTGAGCACCCCCGTCCCCTGCAGAACTTCCTGCCCCTGGTGGGTCTCTGCCCACAGCCCAGCTCCTCCACCCAGGTCATTTCTGCTAACCCCCCTGAGGCTGAGGACAGGGAGAGTCAAGAAACTCAGCCCCTGTCCCCACCAGGACTTCCTGGTTTGGGCACTGCAAGGCAGATGTGCCCAGAGCCCCTCAGTCCCGGGAAGTCCCTCAAGGGCCTCACAGATGGGAGGGAAGGGGGCATGGGGCAGACCCAGCAGACAACGGCTACGCGCAACAGGGGAGATTCGGAGACGGCTCACGTCTGGGTGGGACAGGTCTGGAAGGCTTCCAAGAGGGGGAAACAGCCGGAACCTGGGGGGGTGAAGCAGACTAGGGCAGGAGGACTGAGCAACGAGCTAGCATTTACTGAGCACCTACTGTGTGCTGGGCCCTGTGTCTGTCCCATCTCCTGAATTCTGTCCCTGCAGCGACCCTGTCAGGTTGATGCTATCCATTTAGCAGACAAGAAAACTCCGGCACAGAGAGGGTGATTCACTTGCCCAGTCACACTTCCCGCTGGGAAAGAGAGTGCCTGGGACTTGAACCTGAGCCTCTCACTTAGCCTCCAGCGTTTCATGCTCCCTGTCTGTGACCAAGATACCGCCCACCCCGGTGCAGGCTTTCTCAGCCACCTGTCCAGCAGCGCCCCTGGAGCCACAGGTGTCTGGGATTCGGGTCAGCTGACCGGTTTTCTCCCCACCCAGAGATCATGGCCAATGACGAGTGTGAGCTGTGCGTGAACATTGCCTGTACCGGCTGCCTCTGAGATGGTCCTCAGCGCCCTGGGCCCACCCTGGACACCTTGGCCCCTCAGCCCACCGCCTCGGCAGCCTCCCACCCCCATCCACGCTCAGGCGGGGCCCCCGGCCACCACAGTCATCACCGCCCTGCCAGGGCCTGGGCAGGCGGGTCTGCATCCGGATCGGACACACGGTGGAGGAGAGTCTCCTCCCGAGTCAGCCACACTCCTGAATAAAGATTGTACTCCCCACGAAGAGTCTAGGTGTCCGTCTGTGCATCCCCAGGAGCCACGGGCGGAGCTTCTTGGCCTGCTGGGTGGGTTGAGGGGAAAGGTTAGACTGAAAATACCAGGCAGGAATTTCCCTGAAGTTTCCAAGGCCCAAGGAGTCGATTTATTAGACCCCATTTCGTATTGGAGGCAGCCCAGGCTCAGGGCGGGAGTGAGGTGCCCGGGACTGCAGAGCTCAAGGCCTCCCCGGCTTCAGAGCAAGAGCGTCTTCTTTCTTCATGGGCTTGGGCTGGGCAGGAGGTGGGACGGGAAGGGTGCATGAGGGAAGGGTCCCCTGAGCCCCCTCCCAGGCCATCATCGGGGCTGCCTCTGCCCTGGACCCGCCTTGGCCTCCTCCTCACTCCCTGAGCTCCCTCCTCCCAGCCCCCAGGGGCCATCTGGTCAGCTCCAGTGGGAGTCCTTTCCCCCCTCTCTCCATCCTGGTGGCCCTGAGGAATATGAATAATAATGGTAACAGTCAACATTAAATATTTGCTATATCTTAGACACCATTCCAAACACCACGTATTAACTCACAGGGTCCTCACAACCGTCTGATGAAGCAGACAGCATCACCGTGACCACATCCACTCTACCCGTAGGACAGTCAGGTGGAGAGGGACACATCAGTAGCCCAGGATAACAGACTGAGCGAAGGGGCAAAGCAGGCTCCCTCCCGGGACGTCCAGACCAGAGTCCGCGCTCTGACCACCAAGTTCCTGCCCCTCCGTGTTGCCGGGCAGGGCCAATGGTGTCTAACGGACAATGGTGCAGCCGCTGCAGCCTCGCCGCCATCCTCCGTGCCTGAACTCTGGCCAGGAGCCACGCTGGGAATTCCCGGCAGCAGGGCCTTTCCAGAGAGGGCTCCTCCTCGGCCTTGGTCCTGCGCAGCCAGGCAGCAGGAAAGCTGGGGCCACAGGGGCCGTGCCGTCTGGACTCAGCCCCCCAAGGCCACAGTGGATGCCCCAGATGGCTGCCCTCCCTGACCGCCCAGTTCTGCTCAGGAGTCCTGCAGTCCCCCAGCTCCAGCTGCTCCCTCACTCTCAGCCCCAGGCAAGGCTGGCTGGGGCCCTTGCGGTGCCTCCTGTGGCTCTCTGGGCCCACTGCTCACCCCACGACCATCACTCACTAAGGCCCTCGTTGCACCACCCTCGGTGAGGCCACAGCCCCCTTCCTGGCCCCGTGTCCTGTGGGTTTTCTATGCCCACCATGCCAGAGGAACACCTCAGCACCACTCTGACGGTGCCCCTTACCCTTCTGTGGCTCCCCTGTGCCACTCTCATGTTTAACTCCAGCCCATGCACCACCTGGACTCATCTCCCACTGCTCCTACAGTGATGCTGGGCCCCCGCCTTCCTGGTGGAGATGGCAAAAGGAACTGCCACGGGCTGAGCCCCTACCACGTGCCAAGTGCAAGGATGTGCCACTACACAGAAATAGTGATAGTAGCAGCTTCGGCAAAGTGCTCGCTACGGGCCCAGTGGAGTCGCCTCCTCCACCATCTCCTCCTCCTCCCCCTTGTCCTCCCCTTCCTCCTCCCTCCTCCCTCCTCCCTCCTTTCTCCCCATTTCCCCCCAGCCCCAGCCCCAGCCCCTGGTAACCACTATTCTACTTTCTGCTTCTATGAATTAGATATTTTTTTTTAGATTTCACATTTAAGTGAGATCATGCAGTATTTGTCTTTCTGTGTCTGGCTTATTTCCTCGAGTTTTATCCATCTTGTCACAGACAACAGGATTTTCTTCTTTCTTGAGGTTGAACAGTATTTCATTGTGCACACGTACCACGTGTTTGTTATCCATGCGTCTGTTGATGGACACTAGGTTAATTCCATATCTTGGTTATTGTGAATAATGTTAAAATAAACATGGGAGTGTACGTATCTCTTCGACATACTTGTATCATTTCTTTGGATATATACCTAGCAGTGGGATTGCTGGGTCATACGGTAATTCTATTTTTAATTTTCTGAGGAAACTGCGTACTGTTTCCCATAATGGCTGTACTAATTTACATTCCCGCCAGCAGTGTGCAAGGGTTCCCTTTTCTCCACACCCTCACCAACCCTGGTACCTTTTGTTTGTAATTAATTAATTAATTAATTAATTTTTTTGAGATGGCTTTCACTATGTTGCCCAGTCTTGTCTCAAACTCCAGGCTTGAGCGATCTTCCCAGCTCAGCCTCCCGAGTAAGCTGGGATGATAGCTGGCTGCCACTTAGCTTGGCATCTTTTGTTTATTGATAAAAGTCATTCTTAACAGGTGTGAGGTGATATCTTACCATGGTTTTAATTTGTAATTCCCTCCTGACTAGTGATGTTGGCCCTTTGTATGTCTTCTTTTGAGAAATGTTTATTCAGGTCCTTTGCCCATTTTTTAATGGAGTTACTTGTTTTCTTGCTATTAACTTCCTTATGTATTTCAGACATTAAGCCCTTATCAAATGTATAGTTTAAAATATTTTCTCTCATTCCATGGGCTGTTTTCATTCTCTTGATTGTTTTCTCCACCATGCAGAAGCTTTTGAATTTGATGCAACCCCATTTTTCTATTTTTGTTTTGGTTGCCTGTGCTTTGGGGGTCATATGCAAGAAATTTTTTGCCGAGACCAATGTCAAGATTTCCTCCTATGTTTTTTCTAGTAGTTTGTCTTTGTTTTTGAGGTGGAGTCTCACTATGTTGTCCAAGCTGGCCTTGAACTCCTGGGCTCCAGTGATCTTCCCGCCTCAGCTTCCCAAGTAGCTGGGACTATAAATGTGCACCACCACACCCAGCTTCTTCTGGCAGTTTTACAATTTCAGGTCTGAAGTTTAAGTCTTTAATCCATTTTGATTTTATTTTTGTATATGAGGTGAAATAAGTGTCTAAATTCATTCTTTTGCATGCCCCAATACCATTTATTGGAGAGACTGTCCTTTCCCCATTGTGCAATCTTGGCACTTTTGCCAAAGGTCGGTTGACTGTAAATGTGTGGATTTATTTCTGGTCTCTCTTTATTCCATTCCAGTCCATTGATCTCCATGTCTGTTTCTGTGCTAATGCCATGCTCTTTGATTACTACAGCTTTGTAGTAGATTTTGAGATCAGGTAATGTAATGCTTCTAACTTTGTTTTTTTTTTTTTCCGCTCAAGATTGTTTTGCCTATTTGAGGTCTTTTGTGGTTCCATATGAATTTTAGGATTGTTTTTCTACTTCTATGAAAAATGTCATTGAAATTTAATGTCCTAACTCCAGGCTGGGTGTGGCGGCTCACGCCTATAATCCTAGCAATCCAGGAGGCCGAGGCAGGAGGATGCTTGAGCTCAGGAGTTTGAGACCAGCCTGAGCAAGAGTGAGACCCCGTCTCCACTAAAAGTAGAAAGATTAGCCAGGCACAGTGGTGCACGTCTGTAGTCCCAGGTTCACGGGAGGCTGAGGCAGGAAGATTGCTGAACCCAGGAGTTTGAGGTTGCAGTGAGCTATGATGATACCACTGCACTCTAGCCTGGGCAACAGAGCAAGACTCTGTCTCAAAAAACAAACAAGACAAAATAATAATAATAATAATGTCCCAACTCTGGAGCCAGACTCTATGGGCATGAAACCTGACTCTGACTTTTACTCCACCACACATCTCATCAAGTCCCCTAGCAACCCTGGGGTGCTGGATCTGTTATCATCCCCACTTTCAGATGAGAAAACCAAGACTCAGAAAGTGGGGCACAGCTTGTGAATAACACAGTCAGGCTCAAACTCAGCCCTGTTTCCCCAGCTCCACACTGTCCCGAATGAACCGTTTCAGTCCCTCTGCGTGTACATATAGCATCTCCACCTTCTGGAACACCGTCTTTCTCCCTACTTCCACAGTGGTCTTGAAATTCTATCCATCCAATGCAAATTCACTCCCTCCTCCCCTTTCACAAAGCCTTCCCAGATCTCAGCCAGAAGAGATCTTACCCTCTGAATTTGAAAGCCCAGGATATCCTGCCTGAATCCCCCTGTGGCACTTCCCCTCCACCACCACCCCTCCCTCCACGCCACCTCCAGCGAGGACCCTGGCAGCCTCCTGGCTCCTCCTTGGCTCTGCCGTTGCTCACTGGCCTCATTTCCATGCCTTACCTCCTCAACCCTGTCTGAACCACTCTAAGCCCGACCCTAGTCCCCCTTTCCCTGGTTTGTTTGTTTTATCATTTATTGAATTCTTTTTATGTTTGTGTCAGGCCCAAACTGAGGGCTTTACAGGCATTATTTCACCCAGCCAGGGAGGCAGGAAGTATTAGTGCCCCAGTTTACAGAGGGGAGACTGAAGCGCAAATAAGGAAGCTGACTTTCCTAACATTACACAGTACCTGGAAGACCTGGGGCTGAAGCCAGGGCCAGGACCACATAGCCCTTGCTTTTGCCCTGCCCTGTGTTATATCCTCATGCTATCATCCATGTGGGTGGACCTCACCAGCTCTGTGGGTCAGAGAGACTTCCCCAGGCACAGAGGCCATTACAACAATAAGGTGGCCAGAGTTGTGCAAGGGGTCAGGGCGATCAAAGAGCCCAGAGAGCACCAAGCACAGAGTGGGAATGTTACTGGTGAGTGATCATCCTCTGTTCTTGTGCTTGGAGACAAAGAATTGAAACCAAACACCAAAGCAGCAAAGCAAAGTGAAAGAAGTTTACTAAGCAAGTACATCTCCAGACATGGAGGGGAGTGTCAAGAAAGATTAGCAGGCGATAGTACACTCCAAATGAGGGGTAGGAGTGGACACACATCCCAGCAGACAGTGGCCCTGGGGTCTTATCGAGTTTCTTTTTTTCTTTCTTCTGACTTCCTCATTCTTGTGTTGCCATCTCCCTGGCCAATGAAAATGTTATCTCCTCCCATCTGTCGGGAAGGGGAGCTTTTTACTTTATTTGTTTAGACCCAGATGTGTCATGGCTTCCAAAACCCATTGCGGGGAGAGGAGGAAGCTGCCATGCTAATTTATGGTAATGATGGTATAATGAAGTCAGAGTCATTTGAGGACACTCTTGCCCTCCATCTGCTCAGGCGCCTCCTGCAGGACTTTCCCCAAACCGGGGCAAGCAAGGTGTATCTACAATGGGTACAATCGCAGCTCAATCACGGCTTTTGCTTTCATTGATTGGTAACCCTAATTTTGTTCCCATTGTTCTGTGCCACCTGTGTTCCCTATCCTAATCTCCTAGGGCTGGGCGCGGTGGCTCACGCCTGTAATCCTAGCACTCAGGGAGGCCGAGGCAGGTGGATCGTTTGAGCTCAGGAGTTCGAGACCAGCCTGAGCAAGAGCGAGACCCCATCTCTACTAAAAAAATAGAAAGAAATTAATTGGACAACTAAAAAACATATAGAAAAAATTAGCCGGGCATGGTGGCGCATGCCTATAGTCCCAGCTACTCGGGAGGCTGAGGCAGAAGGATCGCTTGAGCCCAGGAGTTTGAGGTTGCTGTGAGCTAGGATGACGCCACGGCACTCACTCTAGCCCGGGCAACACAGTGAGACTCTGTCTCAAAAAAAGAAAAAAAAAAAAAGAAAAAAAACCTAATCTCCTGCCTCAGGAACACTAAGATTCACCCCGGGGAGATCAGGAAGATGTCTTGAGCTGAGGCCATGGAGCACAGTCTTGGAGCCTGAGTGGGAGTTTCTGGCCAGGGGTGTGGGAGCAGGAGTAGTGCAAAGGAAATGGCAAGAGGTGTGGTTTGGGATGGGGTCATGAGGGAGGGCGGGAGGCTATGCAGGTGTGGTCAGTCAGTGGCAGCCAGACCCTGAGGCACCTTGAATACCCAGGAACTTGGCACCAATCTCCTAGTGGGTCAAGTGTCTGTGTTGGTTGTCCAAACCAGCTCAGACAGGCTTCTGTGCTCACACATGGCTTAGTGACTTTGGTGACCCCACAACGAGATGCCAAAGAAAAGAAAAGCCTCCCCCCACCACTAGTGGTCTGGAGGTACAGGTTCCCTCCATGCCACGTTCCCATTCTTAGCAGGGGGATTGGGGTCCTTCCACTTTGCACACTAAACCCCAAGCTTCCCAGGGCAGACTGATGGGTGAAGGAAGAAAGGAAGGCAACACCAGAAGTACTCTGGAAACTGGTTTATTAGCTGAGGGTTGCAATGCATCTTGCAAAGGTCAGTGTCAGGGCGTTCGGTCTCCAGTCACCTAGCACTCGCTCCCCGCCCCCCCAGCTGCTCTCTCTTCACTCCTCCATTCTGGGCTAGGGTAGGGTTGAGCTTCTGTGAGTGGGAGTATAGTGGGCAGCCCCTCCAGCAGGAGAAAAGGCTTCCCTGTGGGGAAGGGAAAGAAGGCAGCAAGCGAGCCGCCCTAGCATCCGGCACACGCAGCGTAGGCACAGATCTCACATGTGTTCGGGTCGTTAGCGATGGCTTCTGGACAAGACAGATGGGCCTCTTGAGAGCTAGCTTCCCCTCCCCCAGAGCCCCCTGCCTCCCTTGAGCCAGAGTTCGGACATCTGCCACCCAGCCCCCGGGAGAATCCCAGCAGGTCTGTCCTGTCCCACCCACTTGGGCTTTTCACCCCAAACCAGGGCACAGGGACAGCTCAAGCCAATCAGAGCCGAGATCCTACCCAGAAAGGAGATACAACTAAGAGCAGACGAACCAGGCACAGTGCTACCACCCACCAGTCAGAGTGAAGCTGTTCCTAAACCTCGCCAGTTACAATTCAGAATTATTTGAAGTAGAGTGCGCAATAGACCCACCAATCAGTGCCAAGCTCTCTAGTCTGGCCAATCAGAGCCGAGCCCCTCCGCAGAATCCTACCAATCAGAGCACAGTCTTCCTCTAGGGCCGCTAATCAGAGAATTCCCAAGCCCCTCCAATCAGAGGACCCAGCCTCTCAAGGACCTCCTGGGCGTTTGGCTCCTTGCAGAGAGGCTCGAGTTTTTCTGGAAACTTCGGGTTGCTACAAAGGACTGGAACCACAGATTCACCAGGCATGGGCTTAAGCTTCCGGAATTTCCCAATGCTGGGCTCCTGGGGCTCCCGGAGGCCTTTGAGCTTCTTCACTGACTCCAGAGAAAAGGAGAAATCTCCATCCTGAAATAGACACGCCAGAGCGAGGGCAGGCTGCAGCCTGCTTCCTGGCCGTGTCCCCCGGGCATTCGGGAACCAGCAGCTCCCCTGCCGGGCAGCGTGAGGGCAGAGCTCGGGCCTCCCACCCAGGCTTTGCTCCGTGACCCTGGGCGCCCTGGAAGCCGCAGGTTCTGTTTGCCCCCTGAGGAATGGAGAAAATGGGTGTGACGTGCCGGGGACATGCTAGGTGCCTAATGAGCAGGAGCCAGCGTGCTGATTTTCAGGGAGAGGCGCGGGCACCAGCACCCAAGCATCACAGCTCCACGTGGCCATGCCTGGGTTGTCTCCCGCCGCCCAGAGCGGTTCAGGCTGATCACTGGGCCCCAGCTGGGGCCCGCCGCCTGGCTTTTGTTTGAGAAGCAATAAAAGGCCTCAAGGATATGTCTGTGATAGACAGCAGGGCCCCTGCTGAGTGCCAGCCTGGCCTGCCGCTGGCCTCCGCCTCGGCAGTGGGTACACGCACCCGTCAGGACCTCCAGGATGGCCATGCGGTTCCTGGGAGCCAGACGGATGCTCTGGCTGAGCACAGAACGGAAGAGTAAGGGCTGGATTTGAACTTAGCTCCTTCGCTTCCCAGCTGTGTGCCCATGGCCTGTTACGGAACCTCCGCGAGGCTCGGTTTTCCTCTTCTGTAAAATGAATCCCTGGGTGACGGTGGGGCCGCAGCAAGGTACTTGGGGAGGAGCCAGCACATGGCAGGCCCTCAGGAAATTGGCCACAGCCCACCTTTCCCAAAGGTTCTCTTCTCTCTACGTGGCATTCTTTGTCCTCCAAATTTGAAGGGAAAGGCATGTGTGTCAGGACTGAGAAGGGGATCCCTGATGAAGGCCAAGCCTCAGGCACACACCCCCACTCCAACCCCAAAGAGGGGGTGCTCTCTCAGGGGACAGGCCCTGGGCACTGGAGGCAGCGAGCCGGATGGGCTAAGGGAGGGATGGAGAATTCACCTGCACCGTGACCCCTCTGCCGGGGCGGCCCAGGCCCCAAGGAGATAGAGCACGGAGAGCAGGAAGGTGTTCATGGCAGTGGTACCAGAACAGAGGGCGGCCGGTTCTGGATGCCAGGGGAAACAGTGGGACTTTTAAAGAGAGCAGGGTTACTGAGTAACCTGGAGCTCTTGTCACTCTCATCTGCTCACCTGTCAGGTCTCATCACATAAGGCTCAAGACAGCCTTGGGAGATAAGAGCCTGGTGGGGGCCAGCCCCTCCCTGGGGACCCACTTTGACTCACGGCTGGGCTGGGTCTTGCATTCATTCACCAACCATGTACACTTGTTCTGGATGACTGTTCTGGACCAGCCCTGTGCTGGGTGGGCACGCAGACCCTGCCCTTGAGGAGGGAGGCCCAGACCCAGACCAGTGGCCACTCAGGGTGGTTAGGGTGGGGGTGACAGGGCTGCACTGGGGCAGGGGAGCATGGAAGGGCCACCTTGCACACCCTGAGCAGGACAGTTCAGGGGGGTTTCTCCAAGGGGGTCATGCCAGCACTGAGTCCTGGAGAATGGATGGAGATTTTCTCAGGGAAGGAGCTGGTGCAGAAGGCCATCTCATGCCAAGGGTGTTACTCTCAGGACAGGCAGGAGTCGAGACAGGCCCGGAATATTCAGGAAAATGTGAATAATTCAGCATGGAGAGCAGGGATGGGGTGAGGTAGATTCAAATGGCAGAGTTGAGGCTGCAGACCAGGTGCCAGGCTTGGCTTCTGTGACTTCAAGGAAGGCCTTGGCTCTGCCGTCCTCAGGCCTGGGTTCAAATCCCTCCTACTGCCCAGCTGCGATGTGCATGAACTTGGACAATTGTCTTCCCTTCTCTGAGTCTCATCGTCCCTTATGTCCTCTGTGGAGATTGATGTAATACCTACTGGTGGGGTAGGTATTATTGTTTTGAGGATTAAGCAAGGTTTTTAAAACGCTCAATGACTGGCACACAGAAGGCGTGCGGCAGAGGGCCATTCCGCTACTACTTTCATCAGCAGCAACGGCAGCTCCTCGTCCCCATGGTGAGCCCCCTGCCTGTCTGACCCACAGCGTGTCCTCATCCTGTGCCGGCCCGGCTATCCTGCCTGTCTTGCGGCCTCAGTGTCCTGGAATGAGCTCCCCACACCCGGCCCCCTGGCCCAGGATCCACAGACCCTGTAGGGGGAATTGCTTGGTGTGTGCCTGTGCCCCTCTGGCTCCCGTCAGGACCGTGCCCCCGGCCTGGTGTGTTCCCTGTGCTCTGTTGTGAGCGGGGTCCCCAGTACACTGGAGAAAGAGTAGCCCTGGGGCCTCCATCTTTCTGCTCTGCAAACCTGGCTGGATGCCAGGACAGCTGGGCAGGCGGTGGGGCGGGGATCCCTGCGTGGGGAGAGTCTACACTGAGGAGGAGCTGGAGGGAGCACAGCCCGCACCGCCCAGGCCAGACTTTCCTCCCCTTTCTGGTGTGTGTGTTTGTGTGTTAACAGGTGTGTGTCTGCTGAGGCGTGTATATCTGTGTACACCAAGGTGTTTGTGTATATATATACACTGAGATGTGTGTGTTCTGTGAACACCAAGATGTGTGTGTGCACAGACTGAAGGTGTGTGTGCACGTGTGTGTGCTGAGGTGTGTGTGTGTGTGCACAATGAGGTGTGTGTATCTGTGTACACTAAGGTGTGTGTGTATGCTGAAGGGTGTGAATTCGTGTCTGCACAGAGGTGTGTGTATGTGTGTGCCTATGTGTGCATGAGTGCCTGCCGAGGTCTGCACGCAGCACATTCCGCCACGTGGTGGCCCAGTTGGCTGTGTGCAGGCTGGGGGTGGCAGAGGAAGGCTGGGACAGGAAGGGGCTGGAGAAGCCACATGGGGCAGGGGCACTCAGGAAAGGAGCAGGGGACAGGTGGACTGGGGCCAAAGGGGTGGCTAGAGGGACAATTAAGGTGGAAGTTGAGCCTGGGACGGAGAAGCCCAGGAGTGCAGGCCGGGTCTGGCGGGGCTGGAGGTGGGTTAAGACCCGTAGGAGGTTACGGCGTGGGGTGGGTTAAATCAGGACAAGGCTGAAGCAGCAGGTGGGGGTGGGAATTCAAGTAAAGCTTCAAGCTGGGGTCCAGATTCGGATTCAGGTCAGGGATGGAGTGGAGCTGAGGGGTGAGTGCCAGAGCGGGGTTTGGTGCCGGTGGGACTGGGTTACTGGAGATTTCATTGACTGGAGGCTGGTCTGGGCTTGGGGGGCTCCTTGGCAGGATTAGGACTGCAGCTGATTTGCAGTTGAAGCTGGGGGTGTGGTTGGAGTTGGGTTTGTGATTGGGGTTGGGTCTGGGCTTAATTAAGTGTGAGGCTAAAGCCGGGTTGGGATTTGACTTAGCATTAAGGATGGGGTCGGGTGGGGCCTCTAGGCTGAAGGAGCCCTTTTCCTGACCCACTTCGGTTTTTTAGTCTTTCCCCTCTTAAGATGTGGCAGGGTTGAGGGCAGGGGGGTGCTTTGGTCCCCAAAGCCTCTTTCTCCTGCATCTCCTGGCCAGGGTTTTTTTTTTTCTTTCTAAATTAAATTAATTTTTTTTTTTATTTCAGAGTATTACGGGGGTACAAACGCTTTGGTTACATAAATTGCCTTTACACCGCCCGACAAGCATGCCCACCCCCCAGCGCACACCGCATCCGTTAGGTGTGGATGTACCCATCCCCTCCTCCACCCTCCCCCTGCCCGACCCCCTAGGAATGTTCCTTCCATGTGTGCACATTAGTGTTGATCGATTAGTGCCAATTTAATGGTGAGTACATGTGGTGTTTGTTTTTCCATTCTTGCGATACTTCACTTAGGAGGACGGGCCCCAGCTCCATCCAGGATAATACAGGAGGTAGTTCACCATTTTTTTATGGCTGAGTAGTACTCCATGGTATACATACACCGTGTTTCGTAATCCACTTATGTATTGATGGGCACTTGGGTTGTTTCCACATCTTCGCAATTGCGAATTGTGCTGCTGTAAACTTCCTGGTGTAAGGCAGGGGTGGGGCGCCGGGAGTGACATCACTCCAGGCAGTGGGAAAGAGGAAGTGGCTCCTAGGCCTTGACCCTTCCGATCCTGCCCTACCCAACCCCGCCTCGGACATCTACCCTGGGAAATGGGAACCAACTCCCCTCCCCTTGTCCTGCCAAGCCCCCTGCCCAACTGGCGCCCACATGTGAGTTCAGGCCCCTCCGTCCTCTCCAGGTATACGGGACCTCACCTGCCTGCACTGAAGCTGCTAGAAGCTGGGTCTTGGGGTCCTCCCAGGATGCCAAGCTTCCCAGGCCCCGGGCCCACACCCTGAGTCCCCAGGCCTTGGTCCCAGCACCCTCAGCCCCTCATAATTCCCATATGGGTGGGAGGGGAGTCTGAGGCTGTTTGGGTTCCCCATTCCCAGGACCGCCTCTTCTGGCAAACTCCTGCTCCTGGCATCTTTCCAGGCCACCCCACCTCGACCACCTGGCTGCCCCCTGGAAACCCCTCGGCGGCTGCCGGCCCTCAGAGGAAAGGCAGACTCCCCTGCCTTCATGATAGGCCCTGCTGACCTCCCACCAAGGAAGTGGACCAGGAAGTGGGGACCGAGCCTGGGGTACTGCAGGCCAACGAGCTTGGGCTTTGGGGCCAGGCAGCCTGTGCTGGAATCCAGCTTCGTCGCTGAAAAGCGGCGGGACCTTTCTGAGCTTCAGCGTCTACATCTGGACGATGGAGGCAGTAACAGCTCCACTGCAAAATCTGGATTTTCTAGAGACCTTTCCTGACCAACCCGGCCCCAGCAAGCCTGGGTTAAGACTGTTTCCCCTCCTCTGTGCTCCCCCAGCCCCGGCAGCTTCCCCGTCATAAACCCTACCCTGCAGTCTGTCCTGCCGACCGCCCCATGCGCTGCTGGAAGCAGAGACTGCTATTCCTGCTGGTTGAGGCCCCGGTACTCCACGAGGCCTGGCGCTGAGTGGGGCCACCGAGTCTGTGGAGCAGTGCTTGTGACAGTCATCACATTAACGACGGCAGCTAACACGTACCAAGCCTCACTCTGTGCACGCTCTGGGCTAAGCGCTTTACGAGTGTGGAAAACGGACTTTCCCCCGAAAGCCCAGCCCCCCTCACCCTGCCGCCAGCTCTGCCCTGCTGTTGGGACAGCCCTCTGGTCTCTGTGAGGGCACTGATGCGACCCCTTTTGGCCAAGAGGTAGCTTAACACTTGTGTTGAGGTGACCCCGCTGTGGCCCCAGTGTGCGCATTAATGTTGGGTCCACTTCCCTGCAGACCCCGAGGCCCAAGCTGACCTCAGCAGGAAGGCCTGGAACGAAGCCCAGCTGGGGGCCTAGAGACTTCAATACCGATCCCTGTAACCTTGAAAGGGGTGTGGCTCACATTTCACAGCCTTCCTATCCTGCTTGTAAATGTGCCTTGGAGGGTATAAAAATCTCTGGTTCCTATGAGAATTGAGAACTGCCTGAGGCATTACAATGTATGGGAACCTCCTAACAGCTCCAGGAATATGTAAGAAATAACTGTATAGCCCCATTTTCTTTTTCCAGTCAAATTTAGCAGTGGGGGGTTGAATACCAACTTTAGTGACACTAATGTTAATAAGTTCTGATAACCCACTACCATCGGACCAGCCTATAGCCCCATTTTATAGATGGGTAAACCGAAGCTCAGAAGCTCAGAGAGGTAAAGAAACCATAACTTTCCCAAGGGTGCATACGGGGCTGCTGGGTATGGTTGTATGTGTTGTGCACTGCACAAGGGCACGTGGCCCACAGAAAGCGTAAGTGTGGACACAAGCATGAGGCTATCTCAGCCTAGAGGAAAGCACAATATTTCAGACTCATTGCCAGGTGGACTTGGGGGCAGCTGTAGTCACATAGCTACAAATTCTAGAACAGAACCCAGTTCTCTCAAATGCCAAAGAAAAGCCTAAACTTCTACTCAGTGCACCCCATACCTCCAGCACTGTCTTCCTGGCCCCAAACTCCCATCCTTTTTCATCATTGAGGGAAAGGGAAGAAGAGAGTGGCTACTGAGCCAGACCCTGGGGGTAGGTCAATGAAGCCCATCTTACAGTGGAGGAAAGTGAGGCTCCCAGGAGAGTGCTCAATGTCACACAGAAAGTGGATGGCTGAGTTGGGATTGGAAGCCTCTTGGCTTCAGCCCAAGTCCAGACTTGGTGGCCCCCAGGTGGGCCGGCACTGTCCCTTGATGCTCCAGGGGTACAGCTGGGGAGTGGACAGAGGGTGTGTCTGGCTGTTTGCTTAGCAGTGTCATCTCACATCCCTGCGGCCTGGCCCTATTCACCATCTGCTCCCGACCCCGCGGGACAGCAGCTGCCGCCTCACCTCCAGCCCCAAGCCTGCTCTGGGCATTGGCCACCAAGACAACCTCCTACAACCTTCCCTGTCCTCAAGGCAGGGAGGACATGTGCCCCACAGAGAGGACCCCCCAGAGCCCACAGGCCAGATGGAGGGCAGGACGTGGCACAGACTCCCTGGGGCCCTGCCTGGAGAACACTGGGAGTCATGCTAGAGAGGAACAAGCCTGGAGCTGCAGGTCCTCCTGGGGCCGGGTCAGAGAGTGCTTGTCAGATGACGTGGCGTGTGAAGTAGGCCTTGACCAGTGGGATCTGGCCCCTTGGAGCCGGGAACTGCAAGGCAGAGGCAAGGTGGGGAAGGGCGGGTGGGGTGGGCGGAAGCAGAGGGTGTTGTGAGTGGGCTGTGGGTGAGAGCCCACAGAAGGTGGCTTTAAGTACTGGGCTAAGGAGTTTTGCCCTTAACCCAGAGACTGTGGGAGGCCATGGAGGCTTCAGAGCAGGGGAGGCCATGATAAGAGCCGAGATTCAGAAACAGCACCATGGCGTGGGTGTCGACGTGGACTGCTGGGACGTGGTGGCTGGACTAGGCCAGGAGAGAAGGGGTGCTTTCCACCCCCGGCAGTGCTCCAGGAGGGCAAGGGGTGGATTGGAGGATGGTGTGGGAGGAGAATCAGCTGTCTTGACAACTTGGCCACGGATGGAGGAGAGGGAGGGAGGAAGACCGGGGAGATCACTCCTCGGGACCAGTGTGTGCCAGGGCCCATGCTGGCTGCTCTCCACCTACCTTCCCGCTGATGGTCTCAACAACACTTTGAGGTAAGGTATTCATCCCCACTTCACAGATGAGCAAACTGAGGCTCAGAGAGGGCAGAGTCTTGCCCAAACAGAATTCTAAGTCCTTCTGACTACAGAGTCTGCATTCTTCCCATTGCTTCAAATATTTTGCTGGCCCTTGGGACCTGCAGGGAACACACCCAGCCATGGCTGAGCAACATACCAAGCAGCAGCCTCTGATGTGGAGGAAGCCTCGCATGGGCAGGATAGGGTTGCCAGGGGCAGGAGAGGTACAGCCTGGGGCCAGCTTGGAGGGATAGACTAGGGAGGAGTAGGTGACAAGGACAAGGCAGGGATGTGATAAGGGAAGACTTCATCTGTATCAGCCTCACAGGGCCTAGCCCTGACAGTGGCTGTGATCTTGGCTCAATCCCAGGCAAGTGTCTCTCAGGATGTGGGTGCTTGGGGGGCAGAAAGGGAGCTGCTAAGCCACCAAATTTGAGTGAGGAGCCATCTGTCTCCTGTCTGCAGATCGTGAGCACACACAGATACACAATCACAATCACACAGGCGACCCCTCACACCCCCAGCCACAGGCACGCGATCACACAGGCACACATGTGCAAGGTCTTGCGCTCACATATAGTCCCACACACACAGTCACACAAGCTTATGCACGCAGACGTGCTCACACGGAACCCGAGGACTGTTCCAGGAAGGCCTCTGCCTGTGGACGTCACTGGGGCATGGGAAGGGTGAGAAGTGTCCTTAGATGTCTTTATTGCCATTGTCTGGGAATTGCCTCTCTGATCTCTGGGGACTGCAGTGTGAAAGGGGCGTGTTCGCCCCCAGTGACGTCAGCTGTGACCTGGCTCTGGGGTAGGGTGGGGTGACCTGAGGAAGGTCAAGGGCAACTGGGAAGTGCTATGGAAGAGCCTCACGGGAAGAGCAGGTGTGACCAAGGCACAGCCGGGCTCCCGTCCTCCTGCCCACCTCCCTCACAGGCTGTGGCCTTGGGCAAATCGCTTCACTTCTCTGAGTGGCAATGTCCAGCAGTAAAAGGTAATGACACCAGCCTCGCAAGGCAGTTGGGTGTGCTAACTCAGATAACGGCTGTCAAGTGCCGGGCAGGGACCCGGCAAATGGTGGCAATAATCATAATGTTTGTGATGGTCGCGGAGTCAGTGTATGAGTGTGCAGAGACAACAAGGCCGGCTTGGGCTCAGGGGCAGGGCCGTGGAGGGCAAGGGTAGACGACGCCCAGCGACCACAGCCCTCTCCGCGACGGCCGAAACAATGTCCGTGCCTGGCCTTAGCCGGCCACAGCAGAGAAAGAAACAGCCTCAGGGGACTCAGAGTTTGAGGCTGGTGGTGGGGCAAGCTGCCCCCACGCGAACCTTGGAGTCGGGAGCAGTAGGCACCGGGAGGGCTGGGATGGAGCGGCAGGCTCCGAGGCAGCTCTGGAGTGGGCCCCACCAAACTGCAGCAGTGTGTTTGCCACTGAGAGACCCCTTGGCCGTCTCCAGCAAGCTCTGTCATGGGAAAAGAGGGGCAGAGATTCTAAGGGTTGGCGGCTCGAATCCCTACCACCCAGCTCTGGGGCCGCAGAGAAAGGAGCACAGCCCCAAGGGTAAAGGAGACCTGAAAGAGGGAAGACACAGCCGGCAGCCCTGCCCTCTGGTGGCCACACGTGCTCACTGCAGCCTCACTGCCGCGCGGCTTCCACTTTGTTCTAAGGCCCTCCTTCTCTGGCTCAGGGGACAGTGCTCAGGACCCAAGACAGCACAGCGTCGTGAAGAGTGCAGATGTTGGAGATGGACAGCCTAGGTTTGAAGCCCAGCTCTACTGCTGCTATTACTCTTATTCCTCCACTTCCAGGCTGGATGACCCGGGCAAGCTGATGATAATGCTATCTGCCACACACAGTTGTCTCAAAGAGTAAACAGGATAATCTCTGTCAAGTGCTTGGGTGAGTAATATTAAGTAACAAGTACTTAAGAGAGGGTACCTGTCCAATTCTCCACTTCTGGGGTCAGTGCTGCTTAGGGGCACTGCAGGAGAGTTGGGGGTTGAAGCCAGCCCTGATCTGGGGTTGATTTCTGGTTCTGCTACAGCCAATTACCAAGTTTGTGTTTTGCACGTTGACTAGTCATAGATACCAGGGGAGGAGTGCAGGGAGGTAAGTGCAAAATCATTTGAAAAACATCCTTTGGGAAGGCACCACTTTGTGGATAAACATGTCTCGATAAGCCCAACATGGCCAGTTTTTCTAGTTCTTGGTTATCATCTTTGAGTGCCAGATGAAGCAGCTGGCTTGAACCCAAGGGCAATTTGGTACAAAACATGTATACATCTTTATCCGCTGCAATCACACTCAATGAGGACATGCTCATGCAGAGAGGTACATGGAAGCGAATACCAGTTATAATCGCAGATTCAAATCTTCCATCTAACACTTACTCAGGCACACGTCCATCATAAGCGGATACTCCACTATAACATTATTTAAGATTTCCATTCTTCCTTTTTTGGCCAAGTGTATGAATTTGCATACTCTGACTGACCGAATGCATTCATGATGCAACTCCATTGTGCCTTACCTCTGCAAAGCTGTTTCCTCCTTTGTAAAATGGGGCACTAACAGTATTACACATCAGTTATCGTGTAGATCAAATAAGACAATGTGTGTAGGAATTTTGAATTGCTGCCAGATGAATGACATCCTTCATTCCCCTTCCTCAAATTCTCTAACTAGCTGTGATTTTGAAAAAGTTGCTTCCCTCTCTGGGTCTCAATGTTCTCAACAACCAAATGTGGGGTTGTATTAGATGATTCCTAAGGTGCCTTCTAGCTTGAAGCTTTTAGGATAGCTCTGTGATTGCAGGGCATTTAGATGCAGTCAAGCCTTCAATGAATGGAAACTGATGCTTCCATGGTTTCTCAGGGACTGCTTTACCCAGCTGATGAGGGGCCCATCTATGAAAAGCAGCCCTTTGCACATTGTAACACATTGCAGCCTTGAGACTTAAACATGCATCTTAATGGTCTTACTTTTTTCATTTGATCAGCAGAAGTGCAGTTCAGCTGTATTTGAATCAGCAAAAGGTGACCAGATTTGACTATGCCCTTACTACACTCCTTCGGAGACACCGTTAATGACCAAAATTTACCTATGATGGGCGTAAAGCACAGTCCTTCCTTCAAAGGACATACAGCGGGTGGTGGATAATCACTATCCCTGGCTTTGGGAAAATTCCTCTTTTTAGAAAGCAGTGGGGTAAAAGGAAATGAACTCTGAAGTCAGGCCTAGACTGAATTATCCCAGATCCTCTACTAGCTGGGAGAATTTAGGCAAGTTAACCTTTCTGAGCCTGTTTCCCTATCTGTAAAATTGTAATAAACAGATGTGTTAGTCCATTTTGTGTTGCTATAAAGGAATATCTGAGGCTGGGTAACTTATAAAGAAAAGAGGTTTATTTGGCTCACAGTTCTGCAGACTGTATGAGAAGCATAGCACCAGCATCCACTTCTAGTGAGGGCTTCAAGAAGCTTCCAATCATGGGGGAAGAGAAAGGGAGAGCAGGCATGTCACATGGGAAGGGGAAGAAGAGAGAGAGACAGAAACGGAAATACCTTTTCCTGTCTGTCTAGGCCCTTTGAAGACTCAACTTCATAGTTGATACCCACCCCAAGGCTTTCCTAAACCACTGTCGCAATGCCTAGCGCATCTTGCCTTGCCTGGGCATTCAGAGTAGCCTCTCTGGGCAGTTTCTCTGGGCTGGGATTTGCTACCTGTCCCGGGCAAGTCTGTGCCCCCTAACAGCAGGAACAGTGGTTTCTTTACCTCTGGATTTCTCATTGGAGGGCTTTACACAGAGTATGTGCTTAGCAATAAACAAACAAAAAAAGGTCCACTTTAACCTTTTGGAATTAGCTCTCTGGGAAGGCAGTGCTGGGGACAAGACCAGGGCAAGGGTAGGGGAAGTAAGAGAAGATCGTGTAAAAGAACATGACGCTTGGGAGCAAATGACCTGAATTCCCACCTCAGCTGTCACCTACCAAGTAAAGGATCTAGTCACTATACCCCTATCTCAGCTGTTTCCATGTCTGTACAATGAGGACTACAACATCTACTTAGCAGAGCACCTGCTACATACTGAGTACCAGTATGCTTTATGTCCCAGGTGCTGTTCCAAATGTTTAACACATTGACTGCCACACTAGAAAATTTTTTTCCTTGGGGCCACGGTGTTTTATTACAAAAATAGAATAAAAACTTCAAGAACAAAACGATGCTTTCTAATTTAATGAAAAATTTATTTTTTTACTGTTTTTTGTGCGTGAGTTACATGCAACCTGAAAAATAGTTCATGTGGCTCCCGAGGTGAAGAGATGTACGAGTCACATATGCTTCACAAGGCCCTGGGCTCAAAACTAGCATGAGTTAAATACAACTCACATGGCAGTTAATGTGTTATAAATGCTGGTTTACGTAATAATCCCACTATAACTATGGGAGGTAGGTATCACCCTCATTCTATAGGCACTGTAAATGAGAATGACGCTCGGTGAAATGAAATAACTTCCCCAAGTTCACAGAGCTAGTGAGATGCTCAATAAATGGCAGCAATTACAGTTCTGAGGCAGCAATGCATGGGACACAATCTCAGGGACCTCAAGGGCTCAGGGGTCGTGGCTGTGGAGTTTCTGCAGCTGGACTAGTTCCAGTCCTACTCCTTCAATTGCAGCGAATGACACACACCAATCAGTGTTGTAAATAGAGTTAACATAATATATTTATTTTAAGTGCCATTCATGCATATCAGTTCTGGCAGCAACAATCCTAATGACACTTGGAATATTTCTTTACAGCACTAAACAGTTACAAAGAATGGGTGCCATTCATCATAGAGGCAAAATATGAAATCGTGCAATAGCAAAACTGTAGAAACATTAAAACACTGACTGTCCAACAGCAGTACGGAGAGCAGGTTGTGTTTACACAAAAAGCCAATGCAGTTTCATCACATATATACAATATAGATATGTACACATCACCCTCTGAATGAACAATATCAAAATACTCTATTCCATTTGAAATTATCCCCGGATTGATTCCCTCCCACTTCAAAGGACATCTGAGAGACACGTATTTACAAACACACACATGAATACATTTACATTTCAAAAACTGCCACAAATGCCAGTCGGATTATTCTCCTGGACAGAGTGCCCCCATTTGATTACATGCATTTATTATTCTTTTCCCCAAAAGTCTTCAGTCAATTTAAGCCCAAGACAGAACTTGCTCTGCAGTAATAACTACCAAGTGAAATGGCCACTAGAGGAACTCTCTGCACCTCACCAGGTAGCCCTGTCTGGCCAGGGCCCACAGAGAAGACCTGGCCTGGGCTCCTGGGCCACCTGGATCACAGGAGAGTAGGATGGGTCTGGGTGAAGGCTTTGCCTCCAAGGGTCATTCTTGGTAAGTTTAAATTCTCATAAAAATATTGATCACTGCAAATCGGTAAATGATTGCCAAATGGGAAATTAGCCTCACATAATTTATAAAATCATCATCAGTGGCTCTACCCAAATCACTCAGTATAAGAGGCCGCAATCCAATACCCAAATTGTTTAAAGTGCACATTGCTACCCAAGCAATTTAAACAGTTTCAAAACAGCTATTTTGGTGTCTAGAAAACAGTGACTTGAGCAGACTATTGAAAATTGCCCCCTTTTTTTCAAGTTTTTACTCTGCAAGCTGCCATCTCATCTTGCCTCTGATCCTTCTAAGAGGGGCCAGTTGGCTGCCTTTCCAGAATCCTCTGATTTTCGTTGATCCAAGGGGCTGGAACTGAGCTTCCTTTTTCATGCCAAGCAGGATGCAAACAACAGAGAAACATAAAGCTCTTCCTTTCTCTCCAACCTCACCAGCCCTTAACCATGGCTGGCTTCCCAGTGATTCATTCAAGGCAACACTCCATTAAAAAAAATACACACTCACAAACACACATTCACACTATCTCTCGCACCCGCACACGCATGCACAGACGTGCGTGCACACACAAAGATGTCTGTTTAGTTCAAGTAGAAGAGTACTCAACCATAGACTCACTAAGGCTAATTAAAGTGATTTAGCATGGCTGATAGGGACCAGAGATGCTAAAAAGCAACCAGTGAGCAGTTACTACTCCTTGATTTGATGTAACATATTTCCCCATTAGAACTGACAGAATTTTTTGTCTAAACCAATTCAAATTCTATTCATTAAAAAGCATCTCATTTCTTCTAGTTTTATTATAAAACTAAGACAATCAATCCATGCAAAGTAACTGTGATATATGAAACAAAACAAACAACTTTTAATAAAAACCCCTAAGAGGCGGGCTGCATTTCAAAGAGAGTGACCAAATATCATGCATACACAGACACACAGAACAACAGAAACAAGACCACATAATATCTGCAATGAAGACTGAAGCAAGTAAAATCCATGTGTGGTTCTATCCTCCTTTCAGTGCTACCTAGATGAAAAGAATGAGTGGGGAAACTTGCTTTATAAACACTGCCCTGATGTTCTGTTGCCCAAATGGAATCTGATTGAAATTCCATAAAAATCTTATTTAAATAATAAGTCTCAATCAACAGGAATGCCAAGATACAGAAATATACTCACATGGTAAAAGGTGTGATGACAGAGAATGACACAATATTCCTCTGATTGTCTTGTCTGTAAACTCTTATCAAGAAAAATAATTCTGTGCTTTCAGACACATTTCTCCTTAAAGAACCCAATAGGAGCTGAGCATTCACATAAGGTAGCAATAAATATTAAAACAACACTTTTGAATAATAAATACATAAGTGAACATGGAAGCATTGATTTGTTTAAAGAGCCAAGCAATGCTCAGCTTCTAATCCATGAACAAATTTTAGAGCTGTTATAATGAAGATTTAGAAAAACAGACATTGACAAGGTATAACATATACTCTATAATCCCCCAAGCATCAAAACAAATTTGGTCAGTTGTCTATGCTGCTCAGGAACAACATGCCCCTTTGGATTGTTTGGAGAGTTTCAAACTCTGGGTTCCTTATCTTACTGGGTAGAACTCATTACCCACATTTCTGAAAAAGATTAAGGGGAATTGGGCTTTGGAAAAATCTATTTCCATTCAGTTCCCTACATCGGTTAAAAGCATCCTGCAGAAAATAGCCTAACAAGGAATAAAAACTGACAATAACTTTCTTTTCAAGACATAATAGTCCAATTAGAAAAAATTGAAGCCTTTCAGTAATTTTTGTACATATATTTACACATATGTATCTATAAACTGCTTGCAGCAAAATAGGCTCTGTCTGAAAAATCAGTCTGGCAC
The DNA here is from genome assembly GCA_004363605.1 of Indri indri. Taxonomy (NCBI): domain Eukaryota; kingdom Metazoa; phylum Chordata; class Mammalia; order Primates; family Indriidae; genus Indri; species Indri indri. The sequence goes on from RJWJ010006221.1 coordinate 43,802, forward strand.
TTGTGGTTAACATCAAACTGACACGAATATGCAAAAAGCCGTCCAAATCACACAACAGTTAGGAGCTACATAGGGCAGCTGGCAGGGAGACAAACATGTAGTACTTGTTTGGATCAGATAAAAGCAGTAGGTTATCCAGCTAAAATCTTTCTGATTGTCTTCAAAAGAAATTTTGATAACATTGGTAAAGTGATTAGCAAGTTTGTTTTCTCAACTGGATTCTCTTAAACCTTTCCCTTCACTGCACAGAAAGGTAATGATGGGGTCTGGTGCCTTGCAAAAATAAGCCCTACACAATTGAATCCCAATCAAAGTCATCCTGGATGTCATCTGGAGGCAGGGAACGCCGCATCTGGAAGGCTGGGGAAGGCATCATGTGCTGCTGGTTCATGGCTCCGTGATGGCCTGGAAGGAAGGAGGCAGTGTTAGTAGTGACTTGGGTAGAACAGAAAGGAAGAATAAACCAACCCCTACTGAGCATTTCCTACGTGCCAGGCACTGAGCACACATTATCTCACTAATCCACCCTTAAGTATTCAAGCAAGTGCCTCTTATGATCCTCATTTTATAGGTAAGGGAGACGGAAATAGGGTTTAAGAGGATGAGCAAGTTACCCAAAGTCACATATAGCTAGTAGGGGGCAAAGTCAAGTCAGTCCACTTGACTCCAAAACCCACACTCCCTTCTATTCCAGGCTGCATAAGAAAAGTACTGATGCAACCATTTCTCTCACAGTCTGTTCTGCTCCAAAACATGTTTCAGTAACATGAACTGGCTCACATAAAAATGGTAAACAGGAGAATGATGGCAGTATACCAGTGAAGTCACACTGGGTCATAGTGAATTTTCCCCAGCAAGTTAATTTCTGTGCCACCAAGTAATAGCAAGTGTGAACATCAACACAGGGAACACAGTGAACCATGGCAAAACACAGCTGAGTGCACAATGCCCACCCTCCCCATGCTCTTCTTGCATCAGTTTGGCCATGTGCTGTTTGTGCTCCCTGATAGCTTTTTCTTTTTCTTCCCTCTATTTATTTATTTATTATTTTTGAGACAGGGTCTCACTCTGTCACCCAGGCTGGAGTGCAGTGGCCTGATCATACCTCACTACAACCTTGAACTCCTGGGCTCAAGGGATCCTCCCACCTCAGCCTCACCTGGGACTACAGGCACCTGCCACCCCAACCTAGCTAATTGTTTTATTATTATTATTTTTTGTAGAGATGGGTCTCACTATGTTGCCAGGTTGGTCTCAAACTCCTGGGCTCAAGTGATCCTCCCACCTTGTCCTCCCAAAGCACTAAGATTACAGGCGTGAGACACTGTACCCGGCCTGTGTCCCCCAATTTTGATGCATTATGCCCATGTCTCCTTATCTTGACAGACCCCCTTCAAGCCAGCTTCACTTTTTCTTAGAGACTGATATTTACTTGTAGAATTCATTCTTTTATTAGCAATTAAGCATATCCTTTTAAATGTGGTAGAATTTTTTACTGTATTATTATTGTTTTGTTAGTACTCTGATCACAAAATTTTAAGTAGCCTGCTGCTAATATTATTTTTCTCATAAGCCCTGGAATATTTTATTGTACAATTTTACAAAATGCTATGGTTTTCAGTATATCACGGTGTAACAGAAATGCAGTATTTCTTTGATTTATTTAACAAAAACTTACAAATCCCATACTGTGGGTCAGGTGCTAATTTATATAATTTACATATAATCCTCATTTAATCCCAACAGTCCTAGGAGTTAGGTAGTATTATTTAGCCCCCTTTTACAGGCAGGGAAGCTGAGGTAGGAGGCTAAGGTAGCTTGCTCAACATCACATGGCCATTAAGTGGCAAAGCACCAAGATTCAAATGCTGGCAATCTGGCTCCTGAGTCTTAAACAACTTACCAGGCTACCTACGAATTACTAGTGAGCACTCACAACAGGTTACATTCCTTCCCCTTTAGCAATGGGCATGTCACTTGGTCCCACTACTGTCTGGCACATAGTTCTTTCAGAGTTTTAAACTCACGCCCACCCCCTCATTTCTTTTTGTCTTTTCCTCAGATAGCCCAAGTAAAACACTGTGTGGTATGTGAGAAAAACAATGGACTCTGAATACAGACACTAGGGTTTGAGTGTTGCTTTGCCTGCTTACCAAACTGGGTGACCTGAGTAAGATCTCTCTCTTTCTGAGCCTCCATTTCCTCACACAGGTGATCCCCAAGACCCTTTTCCAACTCTAACAATGTGCCCTATTCCCCTGGCTAAATGCAACTTATCTTACATTCAGGAACCTAGGGGTAAAAGTATATGAAGTACTAACTTCCAAAACTTACCTCCTCTATAAGGTACTTCTCTGGAAACTACAGCTGGGAGAACTCCAATGGAATGAATGGAGCAGAATCTACAGGAGCTATCAAAGTAGGTTCCTGAGAAAGTCCTATCAAAGTCAAATATCCTCAAAAATACCTAAGACCCCAAGACAGTTTTATGTCCTTAGACCTCTTAGAAAGGCAGCACAATAATTAGAATAATAGCATCCTGGGTTAAAAGGGACTTCAGGTCCTACAGTCCAAATACCAACTAATGCTTGAATCCCTTCACCAGAACTGATATCAAGTGGCTGTCCAGATTCTATACCCCAGACACCCTTAACAGGGAGTTAGTTCTCTCCTTCCTGAGGCAGCCTCATTCATTGTTGGGACAGATGAAGTTTTTCAATATTAGGTTCTGTATACCAACTTCAGTACACACACACACACACACACACACACACACACACACACACACACACACAGACATGCACAGTTACCTGCCATAGTTGTTCCTGGAGTGCTGAGTGCCTGTGGGATATGAGGATAACCAGGGGGTGGCATCACTGAAGGAGGGAGATTTTGCCTAGAATCTATGTACAAATTTCCTAATCAGATTAAAAAGCAGAGAGAGGGAAAATATGTTACCATAAGTAAAACAAGTCAAGCATTAAAATCTTAACAGAATTGTTATCCAAAAGTAAATCAAGCATGTACGATGAGGACAAAGAAGGAAGTAAAAATTATACCTTCAGACACTAAAACTCTGTCAAAAGGTGGTGCTTGCCTTTTGAACAGAGTGCCAGGCTGGTGAGCACACTGGCACTAATTCTGGTGCTGCCACTAAGTGTAAGCTCACAGCATGTCTACTGTTGTTGTCATATACCTCGCTAAAGTTCAAAAGTATTTTCATAACCATTACTTCATCAGATCCTCTCATGAAGCCCACAAGGAAGGCAAGACAGGAATTATTATCCTCATTTTACAGATGAGGCAACCAAAACTCAGAAAGGCTAACCTGACTTGCCCAAAGACACATTAGTTTGACAGGGAGAGGACTAGAATCCAGATCTCCTAACTCATGGGCTCTTTCTACATCACCTATTTCTCTATTACCCTGATTTTCTCACCCTCAAAGCAGGTCTAACCACATGTGTCCTCGATGATTAACAAAGGCACAAAGTAACAGTAGAGAGCTGCACAAGGTAAAAGGGCTACACCAAGCAAAGGTGATTAAAAATGTATTATTTTGTAGTGGGGCGGTGGGAAACACAGATCTCATTCAAATGGTATTTCAGGAGGTCCTTAAGTTAATATTAATTCATTGACAGGAGCCATCAATTCTAACACCTCCAAAATGTCAATTATGTTGCATCATAATGTAAAACAGACAGGGAAGAAAAAAACATCATGACCACTCCCCCAGTAACTCATGGCGCAGGACTGTAAAACTGGTTCATATTGTAAGGAACATCTGGGATTTTGAAAAGGCTATTACTCTAAGGTTTTCTAGTGTTTTGCACAGATTACATTTGAATTCTAGCAATACTGTAATAAAACTAAAACATAGCAACCATTTTCCCAGTGGAAACTAGAACGGGAAGAAAAATCTTCCCCTTTAAAGTCAGGGCATTCTGTACTTGGTTCCTTCCAAGCTTTCATCTGCTCATGGAAAGCCAGACTGTCCAGACTTGAGCTGGCCTCAGAGATGATCCACTCCAACCCTACCTCTGTCCATGTAGATGGGGAAGTTAAGAGAGGAAATGAGAGAGGAAATGAGACAGAACCAGGCACAGAAGCCAAGACTCCTAACTCCCAGTCACAGCCTCCCAAGATAACATGCCTTTATAGTAAAGATTACAGTCAGAACTGAACCCTGTGACCAACTAACCATACTGATGATTCAGGAAGAAAAGAGAGGAGAAAAGTTGTACTAAGCTACTGCTCTAATATTCTTGTGGGGGAAACAATCCTGTCCCCATGTGCTCATCAGCCTCCATATGCATGGCTAGCGCACTTCCAAAAGACTACACCAGGCCGGAGGGGCCATAACATTCAGGTTAACATGGTCATTGATACACCAACAACTTCCTAGCCTCTTTCCTACAAAATCTCAACTTTCATTCTAAACAACCTTAGAGTTCAAGTCACAATCAAAAGATATAACTGACTTTTATTGGGGATTAATCTTTCTTTTATATTTCTTTTTTCATTTCTCTTTTATGGCTTAGTAATTCTTACCTTTTAAAGGAAGAGGGGGTAGGAATTAGAGAAGGATTATGGGAATAAACAGATTATCTACATTAAAAAGACTTAACTCTTTGAAATTCTGTCACATTCCTAGCAGTTTTATTTTCATATAGAAATTCCTATTATTTCTCATTTTTTCCCCCATGTTCTCAATACAGAATCTGAGAGTGGCTAGTTGGACTTCCTATGCAAGAAATTAACTTCCAATGCAGTTTCCAAAGGTTTTTGAGATCCTATAACATTTAAAATATAGTCATGAGAATTAAAAATCTAATTGTACAATTTATTTATTGAAAGCAGACTCTCTTCATCCAGTATAAGTATTTATGTATGAGGAATATAGCTCTATGCACCAGGGATATGGCAATGAAAAACAAACTCCCTGCTTTTTTGGCACATATTCTTGGGGGTGCAGGATAGGGGCAAACAAAGTAATTTAAATAGCATGTTAACACGCTATGGAGAAAAATAAAGCAGAGGGAGGAGACAATGAGTGCTGGGTTTTGGGTATACAGGATGGTCAAGGAACCCTTGAGCAGTTGTTATTTTGAGGAACAAAACTTGAAAGAGATGAAGATATGCATCATGAGTCCATCTGGGAAAAGACCACTCCAGGCAGAGGAAACAGCAAGTACAAGGCCCAGGTAAGTGGTGCATGCCACCCAGTATATTTGAAGAACAGCAGGGAGACTGGTAGTATTAGAGCATGGGGCTGGAGGGAGGCGGGGCAGGAGACAGGGTCATAAATAATGAGGATTAAGCCCCTTTCTCTGAATTCCCCTTGCACTTACACCTACACCCTCTGGTAGAAGGTAGAAACGTAGCCCTCAATATACTGTACTTTATGATGGACCTGTCTCGCCCATCAGGCTGTGAGCTCTTTAAGACAGGGGCTATTCTAGAGTCATTATTTTATTCCTAGTGCCCAATACATAGCCAGGAACAGAAATGGTGTAAATAAATGTCTGCTGAATGAATGCACATCTACCTATATCTAAAGACCTTTAAACAGAGCATCAAATACGTATAGCATAGCTAGAAGACTTAAATTGTAAACACAGGTAAAATGGTTTAAGGTGAGACACTGTGTTCTGTAACATCCTTCTCTCCTTCCCTCTTCCACACTAACATACTATACCACTAATTTCTGGAGTCTCTAAGAAACTCAAAGAGGTGTTCACCAAAACGGGGGAGCCTCAGAGACAAGAATGACAGGAAAAGTTTGAAGGATATGGAGAGGCTATATACTGGGAGTCAACATCTATACCCAAATAAACCTTATAACTTTGGGCAAGGTACTTTCTTTCTCTGTATCACAATTTCCTTAACTGTTAAATAAAAGGATAAAATGAACAGCTCTCTGAAGTCCCCTCTTGTACTACATTTCTAAGAAAATGTGGCAAAGAATTACTGGGGTGTAGAGAGGAGGGAAGTGAGATATCTGAATGGATTTAACGTATAGGGATGTAAGAACGAGAAAAAAAGAATGACAGAAAGAGGCACTTAAAACAAGCAGCAGCGGGGTGGACACGGAAGAAATAATCTGAATATCTGTAAACAGACATCAGTGGGCATGAGGTGATGGATACATGGAGCAACAGAATTGTTCACGGAAAAAGTGTTGTCAGAGGCATGGCTTGGCAGGCCAGGCCTCGCTCAAGTGCCTTCAAGTCAGAAGGAAAGGATGAAAAGGAACAGTGAGAGTTGGAAGAGCTGAATAACAACACTAAAGAAAAACTATAGTTATTCTACCTTTGATAGGCTGTGACTAGAGTAGCATTGAGAAAGGAGTTGTGGAAACCGCTGAGATAAGGAGGGCTCCGGCAATATAAAGGAAAGAGGACAGAAAAATTAACAGAATCACAGAACACCAGAACCAAATAATCAAGATCAAATGACCATAGACATCTAGGAACAAAGGGCTTTAGGAAAATAACTCGAGCTCTCAGTCCACAGAGAATCTAGAAGGGGTACTTGGCCACTCTCACAGAGGACAACAGCAGATGGACAATGCTTTTTCTATGACCAAAATACCAAGTTCCAAGACCAAAAGGTACATACAGAGCTTTCTTAGAGATTTAGGTCACAAAATTGAAATTAAGATTTCATGCAAAGAGAGACACAGCCAGACTGACGATCTTGAGAATGGAGGTGGACAAAAGATATGAAATAAGAGGATAATGGTTAACAGAAGCCACTCAGGATAGAGAAGAGACACACAGTAAACAAGTACACTTGGAGATAAGAGAAGGCAAGAAATTAAAATGAAGAGAGAAATAACTTGGATATGAAACTCCTACAGAAAAATGCGGGCACTGCGATCAGAGTAGAAGACATGGCTATAAGGGTAAAAAGTAGAGAAAGAAAGTGAGATAAAAAATACACAGCAAATATTTTGGGTCTAGATAAAATATCAGTGAGACTATTTACCATTATGTCTACTCTTCAAGTAAACTTTGAACTTTGTTCAATTTTGTTTAACATTCTTAGAAGACATAGAATACATTTTGATTTCCATTTCAAATCTGCACAAATTTAAGTTGATATAACTTCCTATGTCTTTATAAAAGGACATAAATATCTTTAAGACATTTAATTGTTCGATAACTTAATAAAAGATTAAAGACCACAAAGAGAAGTTAATTGTAAATCATATAAATCACAACAGAAAAACAGTCTATGTCAATTTTTCTAAGTGACACCGTACATATAAATATTTGCTTTCATTCATTTCTTACAAATAAAAAAGATGTAAATGGATCGCTGTCACCATTACTGACATATCAAGTCGCCTTAGACAGTTACTAAATTTCCTATGAAAGAGAAAAAGAGAAAATCAAGACGATATTAAGCACATACCTGTTCCAATGTGTTGGGAAGGTTTGGTTGGATGCATGGCACCATGACAAACATTTTGCTGAACATTACTCTGTGAGTGAATAAGGCCAGTTTGTGTAAAGAACTGATTAAGAGAAGAACAGAGATCAGCAAACTGAACCTGATCTAAAGACCAGTTCTTGAGATCTGCCTGTCTCATACTCTCCATCAGACCTGTGAGGAAAGCATTAGAAACACAGTTAGTACAGTTCTGCAAATACTATAAGGAAAATAGCAAGATATAATTTTTTTCAGCCCTCACAATTTCCACTGGCTTATTCTGAATTACAGTAGTGTTTCTGCCCATGCAATGAAGAATGACATTTTAAAATTATTCAAAGCTTAATTCTTTTAAATGTGGCCAAATTTCTTTCAGAACTCTTGTCTGTGACCCTCTGCTATGTCAAGTGGCCAAAACTCTTTATTAGGAATTTTACAAAGTGTTGGGGGATTTTGGGGGGCTTTTCATTGTTTTTAGGAAGCAGAGGTGCAGCAGGGTGGGGTGGGGCAGGGTGACCTGTTAGAGGTGCAGCAGGGTGGGCAGAGCAGGGTGACATGTAGAGAAAGCAGGCTCAGCACTTAGCACATACTCACTCAACCCTCACAGGTCAAGAGGGTGGTGACAGAGGGGCAGGATGGGAAGGAGATAGGTACAGAGACCTGGGGGCTCAGAACAGAGGGCAGCAAGGATGCATGGGGGGTGGTGGGGAGGCCAGAAAGGTGCAAAGAATTGCTGGAGGCTGTGGCACCCTGCCCTGGCAGCCGAGGTCAGCCCAGAGGGTAATAGCACCAGCAACAAACACTGCTGAGGGCTTTCTAAGTGCCTGGAGCTGTGCTAATTGCCTTAGGGTCATCATCTTAATTCCATCCTGGTAGGGAAGCATGTTTAATGAAAGACTGATTTTCAAACTGGGAAGCCTCACAGCCAGTTAAAGGTGAAGCACTCTGACTCCAAAACCACGAGAGTTTAATCACTCCTCTGGCCCCCAAACCCATAACCACCACCCCCAACTCTGCACCAAAGCAGAGAATTGAAAGGGCCACAGAACACAGGTGTGGACTGGTGGGTGGTGGTGGTGGTTGTTACTGAGACCCAGAGAGAGAAATGACAGTAGACAAATACTTGATTTAGTTTAGGTGAGGCCACCTCAAACATTTCTAGCTACTTTCCTAAACCAGCCCTCATCCCCGGATCGGGGAGAAAGATGCCAACCCAGGGGCTCGGAGAAAATGCCAAACACCATGCAGGGTCAATGTGGGTGCCTCCATCTAGGCTCCCACAAGCAGCCCAGCCTCCTCCTACAAGAAGCCTTACCTGAGCTCTAGAGCTACCTACAGCATAACTCCACAAACTATGTTTCTAAGCATACTACCAACTCCAAAAGAAACTACATAACGATATGTTTATTTCTACAAAGAAACTCATCTACCAGAGAAAATAGGATCATTGTGTATTTGGTTACATGTCAAAAGGAACCAATACTCACCTTGAAACTGTGAAAGGTCTACGTCTGACCAATTAACACTGCTGGCAATTCGACAGCTTTCTTTCAGCATATCAAGTGTCGCATACCAATCATTTGAAACACCTGTAATAATAACAGTGACAATACTATAATTCTTGGCTCATGAAAGGGTGAAATGTATGTTAAGGGAAGACAATGAACTGGCCTTATTCTTGACATTGGCTGATCCTTGTCCAGCCTTACAAGGGAAGTTGTACCAATTATATCATGTGTTGGGGCAATCTTCTCTGAGACAGGCAGAAGGGCATTATTTCTCTCCATATTACAAATAAAAGAAACTGAACCCAGAGAGGTGGTATAACTTAGCAAGGTCACCCTGATGAACCTAAGCCTTGAACCCAGGTCTTCTAACCTCTTGTCTGGCAGCTGGCAAATTGCCACATCACCTAATAATGTCAAACTGATACAGCTCTTTACATTTGTATAGTACAAATAAATGAGCAGGCAGGAAAAGTCATGCAAATAAGTATATGTCCCCCTATATAAAGTTCATTTTCCTGTCTTATTATGACCTTAAAAGATATGCTCTTCATAAATTATAGAGGCAAGTTCACATTTAGAAGCAATGCACAGTGTAATTTAATGCACTAAATTAAGGGATATAAATTAGATCATATAATAAGAGTGGATGCTTCTTACAAGGCAACCTTACAAGAGAGAAATTTAACACAGTCCTCCTGCCAAAGTAGTGAAGAAGAGGGCTGAGACATCTGTAAGAAATACTGATGAATCCAGGTCAGGGTATTTCTAGTCAGGAATGGTGTCATCTGATGTGACATCATCAGAAGAATTTAAGACTTCCATAGTCTGTATATAAGCAAAGTGGTCACCAGTCAGGGGCCATGGGGCAAGAGTTGCCCTCAATGAGACAGCGCTGAATGGATGAAGAAAATCCTCTATTCAGCAATTGCTGCTAAGCCACTGTTTGCAGGATCACCCTGGATGGATGAAGGTAAAAAGTAATGGAAAGGGTTTTTTGCTACATTGCAGACCACTCTTAGCTGTATCAACTATTGGCTACTTGGTTTATAAAAGTCTGCCAATTATAGGTTTTTTAAATAAAAAATTAACTAGAGACAACATGACCCTGCCCTCAACCAACTCACAATTTAGGAAGAAATTTGTTGTGGGGGGGGTGGATGTTAAACTAATGCCCCAAACAAGCCGCAAACATGCAAGTCTACCAGACTCAGATCCTCCAGTACAGGAAGAACTTCATAGATAAGGAAACCAAGGTTCAAAGGAATTACATGACTAAGGTCACCTTAATCATATTTTAGGTAATAAAATAGTCAAAACAGTATTAGAATCTACATCTCCTGAGGTAAACACAACACAGGTAGTCAAAGGCCCAGGGAAGTACATGGAAATCATGCCAAGGAACTAGGGCACTCTTGTCACAACTAATTTTTTGTTGTTGTTGGGGGTAGGAGAGTGAGGAGGCTGACATGGCCAATGAAAATGAAGCAAACTGCAGAGAGTAGGTGAATAAACCCTACCCACTCAGTTAGTGTCTGCTAATTTTAGTCCTTTTAGAATAACTGGTGCTACAAGCTTCAAAGTCAGGATATAAACCTCAGTTCTACCACTTATTAGAGTGATCTTGAGCAAATTGCTTAAGTTCTTTGAGCTGTACGTTTCCTATCTACAAAATGTGGTAATTTATACTTGATTTGGGAGAATAATATGAGATAATATATCTAAATTGCCTAGTATATAATAGGAACTCAAACTTCTATTGCTTCCATTCCTTCCTTGTTCCCTCCATTCTTCCGTGTTAAAGACAACCTGCTTAGTCTCAATAAATAAGTACATAATTCACAGAGATGATTTATTATCATAACCACAATGATTATTCCTAACTTCCCAAGGTGGAAGTCTATTTTCCTTCTATGGCAAGCTACCATTTGTGTAACAGACCAATAAGGGCACATCATGGATTATTTTCAGCTCTAACTGTACTTCTTTCTCCCCTGGAAATCATTAGACTTAAGGAAAAGAAAGGTATGACCTGAGCATCACAGATTTATACTGACACCCAGTTCATAAGTCAATCCCTAAAATCATATTAATAGGCTTAAATTTCTGAAGAACATATTGATATTTAAAGGGAGGCAACAGTGACTGAATTAATACTAAAAGAATTTAAACTCTATTATGATATAACTTTTATCTAGGCATACATCTAAAAATCATTTCAAAATGTTTAGGAAATATTGCATCAAGGCAGGAACTATATATAATTTTCAGTTTTATTCTAGAACCTACTCAGAAATTGTAACCAAGAAAACAAAATCAATTGTTAAACAAAAAATTTCAATATCTGTTTATTTTCAAAATATGCATTACATTTTGTGTTTTGGTAAAACAACACAAACAGTATGAAAAAAAATATAAACACAGCTTTAATTTCAAATTTTAATTCAAGTAACTTCATGAATAATTGTGAGAAAGAGAGGGGGTATGACATTAACCCTTACCAAAGACTTACCAAATTCCAGGTACACATCTATGCATTTTTATATGTTATCTCATTTTAATTCTCCCCAAAACTTACATTATTTTTTCCATTTAATAAATAAGGAAACAGCTCCAGAAAAATTTAAGTTTTATAGTAAAGTCACAATATAAGAGACAGTATGCACTATCTAAAGCTTGTTTCCTTGACAACAGTTTAAGTGCCTGAAACAACAATTTTAAATTGGTGAATAACAACTAGCACTGTCTAGTATTTAGAAATCTTCTCTCCAGGATAAAAGTTTCATCAGTGACATGGTTGGTTAAGTGGACGGCCAGGCAAGCTGAGGGAAGGACTTGTATTTTGTACCACTCTAAGGGGCCCTATTCATTTTGTAGTTTTAAAGTCCATGGCACCAACTCTGAGTTCCACAGCGCAAAGACTGGCCTGCAAGCAATGTCAGTTAAGCACCTGACCAGAAACCATCAAGATCTATCTTAAGAGCAACCAGATTTTTTTTTTTAGCAGGATATGAAGAACATTTTCTTCCTTTGCAATCTATCATTCTGAGATGAAATACTTGGCAGGAATAAGTAAAGAAAAAAAGATGGGGAATAGTCACGAATACTTAAATGCAAAGTACCAGTCTATGCATTTCATATTTGTATTCTCAACATGATCCTAACAACACTGTATACCACAGTATTTTAGTTCCATTTATACAGATGAGAAAATAACAGACTAAAAGAAGTTAAATAATTTGCCCAAGATCATAAGAGGCATAATGAGGATTCAAATACAGGTCCTATCCAACATAAAACTATGTTCTTTCTTCTATACCGCACTGCATCACAAGAGAATGCAGACAGTATACTCCACTCTCCTTTAAAATGCTCACAAAAACACTTCCAATGGGCAGAAGGACAAAACGAGTTAAAACCAAAACCTGCAAGGGTTGTTGAGTTTGCCTAGGTTGCCACAATAAATTTTCATCAGGAAAATCTCCAGGTCACTCTGTGGATTAAAAATGAATCACAACTATAGGATTAGAGCAAGGAAGCACAAAAGGAGATAGAAAATAGGTTTTGGTAATAAATATTACATGAGCCCCCAAGATCCTAATTCATAGTTAGCCAAACACAAGCCAGGAGACAAAAACTTACCAGAATTACAGGATACCTGTTGTGGGGGTGGGGGTGCCTGATGTGTTAACGTCTGATGCTGATGGTTCGGATGGTGCTGTATGTGTTGATGTGGAGAGGGGTGCTGGGGGTGAGGGGACTGGAGCTGGCTGTGTGGCTGTGGGTGTGGTGCTGGGTGCTGGGGACGCTGTGGATGCTGTGGTAAACCATGCGGTCGATGGGGTGGATGTGGAGACGGCTGTGTGTGCATCTGGGGGTGGGACAGTGAGACTTGTGCAACCGAATTACTGCCTGTGGTGTTGAGGCCACTGCCATGACTGTTGGACAGGCTGCTTTGGTTGCTGTGCGGGTGAGAGCTCACTGTACTGCTAGGAGAGTGCTGATAAGAACACGAAGTGTGGGACTGCTGGGAAGATTCAGAAGGGATGTTCATCAAACCTAAAAACAGCCAGAGAGAGTAAGATCATTGATGGTCAGATTTCAATTGTATTTTATGACAAACATTTAGAAAATTATTTACAGAGCAAAAGCATATGTTGTCAAGAAGCAACATGGTTCAGTTTAACAAGTGTTTATGGAACATCCACTGTACACTGGACTCTGAGGTTTCTGAGGAGAGTCAGAAACATTAACCCCCACTCTCGAATAGCACATGGTCTAACAGAGGAGACAGACATTTAACAAGATTATGTCCAAAAATATAAGTACTAAAGCAAAAGTATACAGAAGACTATGGAAACTTTGTTCCTTGCCTGTTCAGCTAGAAGGGGATCGAAATACAAAGAGGCCTTCCTTAAACACTCAACAACTGAGTTGAGTATTAAAAGATAAGTAAACGGTAGGAAAAAAGTGGAAAAGGTGTTGGGTCACACTCAGGATGGTTCTCTGTAGGCATGAAGACCAAGGGTTTGACAGAAGAAGAGGGGAGAAATAAAGCCCAGTTATTTCTGATCTCTTATCATTGACTACTCCAAAAACTTTAAGGCCAAAGTGGCTAGGATCCTAAAGACTAAGCAAAACAAGGCATCCATCTCCACTATTCTTTTTTATTACTCTTATGGAACATTCTTAATACATATACAGTTTAGGGGTTAAGAGTGCAAACTTTATAGTATCAGAAAGTAGGAGATTAAAAGTCTCTGCACTGCCACTTACATACTAAGCCACAATTACCTCAAGTATAAATGGGCCGGATACAGCACCTACTTTGCAGAGTCGTTGTGAGGATTAAATGCTATAATGCAAGTGCAAGATGCAGGATGAGCTCACTAAATGTTAGACGCTATGATAGTGATTAGGCCAGAAGTGCCTACTGTTAAAAAATTTTATTAAATGAAAAAGAAAACCCCAAAAGATAATGTCAGTCAATAAAACAAACTTTGTAGAAAAAAAAAGATAAAATTATTCTCATATTTGTCATTAATAGTAAAAAGGTATTTGAGTACACTGTAAGATAACCTTAAAACTTAACAAGTTTTTATAGGTAGAAGAATTAATAATAGTTCTTGCCTTGGCCCTGGAAAACTGTCATTTATAGGAAATCTATAGGGTTATTACAGTAAGATGAAAGAAAGCAGTAATCGCATTATCTATTTCCAATAAAATCCTAGTTTTTGTGGGTGGTTTTTTGTTTTTTGTTTTTTTTTTTTGGCAAGACAAGGTCTCACTCCATTGCCCAGACTGGAGTGCAGTGGTATGATCACATCTCACTGTAACCTCCAACTCCCAGGCTCAAGCAATCCACCTGCCTCAGCCTCCAGAACAGCTGGGATTACAGGAATGCACCATCACATCTGGCTGGTTTCTCTTATTTTTTGTAGAGATGGGGTCTCGCCACGTTGCCCAGGCTGGTCTTGAACTCCTGGCCTCAAGCGGATAATCCATCCACCTTGGCCTCCCAAAGTGTTGGGATTACAGGCCCAAGCCACTGCACCCAGCCCAAAACCTAGCATTTTAAGAGGGAAACAATATATGATCTATACCAACATTTTTAATCTCAAATTATTTTTAAATAAAATTGCCAGGCATAGTGGCTCAGGCCTGTAATCCCAGCACTTTGGAAGGCCAAGGCAGGAGGATTGCTTGAGGCCAGGTGTTCGAGACCAGCCTAGGCAACATAGTAAGACCTCATCTCTACCAAAAATTTTAAAATTAGCCAGGCATGGTGATGGGTGCCTATAGTCCTAGCTACTTCAGAGGCTCAGGGAGAAGGACGGCCCAGGAGTTGGAGGCTGCAATGAGCTATGATGATTTGATGCCACTGTACTCCAGCTTGGGCAACAGAGAGAGACCCCCGTCTCTTAAAAAAGATAAATAACATATTAACATAACATAACATAACATAAAACACCTTTATAAAAGCCCAGGGCTCTGAAGAGAACAATTTGAAAAACCACTGATCTAGTCTAATCATCTTTATTGTACAAATAGGGACACTGAGGTCCAGAGTAAAGTTAACTCAGTTCACTTTATGGTAGAACCTAGACTAGAACCCAGAATTCCTACCAATGGTCTTTTTTGTTGTAGTGTGATGAAACTGACTTATGGGCTTCAAAAATTGCCACCATTGTTATTTCAAAACCAGTATTTTCTATTATGATCACCAAGGTTGTACTTGCTTAGCCAAGTCTTCTATCAGTTCTTTTCATACTTTTGTAGATAGAAAATTTAAGACAAAATTTGAGAAAATATATATGAATCTTACTTTAACCTCCAAAACTAACCAGAAAAAGCCACTTCATGTACATACTATCAATATTCATCAATATATAAATAACATTAGTATACAATATTAACTTTCAGAGCTGACAACAATTATTAAATGCAAACTCCATAAGGACAGGAATTTTTCTCTATTCTGCTCACTGCTGTGACCAGGTAAACTCTCTTGAGTTGGGGTGCTATGGTTTGAATGTATGTGTCCCTCCAAAATTTGTGTGTTGGAAATTAAACCACAAGGTGATGGTATTAAGAGGTAAGGCCTTTAGGAGGTGATTAGGGATTAGTACCCTTATAAAAGGGCTCAAGGGAACTAGCTAGTTCCTTTTGCCCTGCCATCTCTTCTGCCATGTGAGGACACAGTGTTTGGCTCCATATGAGAACACAGTTTGAAGGCACCATCTATGAGGAACGGGGCCTTGCCAGACACCAAATCTACCAGCTCCTTGATCTTGGACTTCCCAACCTCCAGTACTGTGAAAAATAAATTTCTGTTGTTTATAAATTACCCATTCTAAGGCGTTTTGTTATAGCAGCAGGAAAGGAATAAAATATGGGGTATAAATACTTAATCTGCCAAATAAGTAACTAGGAAATGCTTCAGGCGAATTCCCAACAATTTGACTAGTGTTCTGTGGGGAAAAGATAATGTGACATTTTGATCCTATCACATGATTCTGATTAAAATTAAATCAGCAGCTAATGGGACATGAACACATTATAGCAACAATCTAGCATTTGGCTGAGATGCAATACTGCATCTCAACTAAAACCACTTTTAGCATTAAACTCTGATTTAAGTACGCGTGTAAAACAATGACGCAGCGCTTACCACTAGCTTATGTGTCCATGTATAAGCGCCACACACAAAATCACAAATTTGGTGACCACATTCCAGTAGCTATTATCTTTGCTAATAACAGTCAGAATAAATACAAGGTACATCTATTCTTGTGGTGCAACATTTGCTACTCAAATACTTCACATGCTTAACATCGCTAATTAATCATGGCAGTCTTTCCCACATAGCGTAGATGCAGTGTCAAAATTCTCCAACACAATGCTCCAGGACACCACTAGTAACCAAGTAGAATAGGTATGCAGGATGAAATTTATTTTCCATTTTTGAGCTATGATATAAATATATACACAATGTAGTAAAGGCATAGGGCATAATATAATCATCCAATTCTAATTATGATGATAATATAAGATTAAGAAAGTGTAACAGCTGCTGTGTGAAAGTAATTTTAAAACCTTTTTTCAATAAAAATCTATGTTATAGAAAAGATATAAAAAAAACTCACCTTGTTGACTAAGTGACTGCTCAAAAACTGACTTATAAAGGCTCCGAAATGAGGCACTAAGATCTTCAAAATTATACTCTGAGAAAAGAAGTTGCTTGTCTCGTTCTGGAAGGTTGTACTGTGGCTGCTGCTGAGGAGTTAATGATTGAGAGACTGGTTCTGGATGGTTTGTCACCTAACATTAAAAGAAAACACAACTAATTCAGTGGCTATATAATTTGTTACATAAAATATATAACTGAAAACATTAGTGCCAACGTTGGAATCCAAAGGAAATAACTTTTCTGTTTTAGGTTTTCCCATCCTCTGTTAAGTTGGGTACACATAAAGAAAGGACAGCAAGATTGTTAACTTGGATCTTAAAGGACTACAGAAATACTAATCTAACCTCCACATTTCACAGAAGAGGGAAAAGAGTTCAAAGAAGTTAAATGACTTGCTCAAGATCATACAAATAAGTAATGAATTAGGCTTACGATCCTCCCAGTTTCTGTAGAATCGTCATCTTGATTTCTATAGAAGCAATTTCATCTCAAACTCCACTATACTATGAAGCTACTAACATTTCTTTCATTTATTCAATTAATCTTTAAGTATATAAACTCAAATAATGTGAGTACTATGAATCAGATGTGTGGCACTGTGCAAAGCAACAAGGAGCTTAAATAAGCCTAACTCATCATTTTTAGGGAATTTTTTTTTTAAATGAATTGAAGAGAAATGAGAAATGAATAGGTAAAAAACAAAGGAGATTCTGGGGAAGACAAAATACATCAGGGCTTCAACCTGTGCGAGGGGGAAAAAAGCACCAAAAACATCTTAAAAATAAAAATTATCTTTGAAGGCAGTACAACCAGAAATACAATTAATAAAAGATGATCACCTGAATTTCTTAACAATTACATAAAAGGGTAGTAAACTACCATTTGTTTAATGTTTTGAAAAATTAAGGTATGCACACTCACTAGAAACTTAAGTAGCCATTCAAAATGATGCTCATAAGGAGTCTACAATAACATGAAAAAATACGAATTTTACATAGGGGAATGGCTCCACTGTTGGCACCCTAGTAACATTATATGTCACCACAAAGGCCATATAGGCAAAGCTCCATGGCAGGATGACCTAAGCCTTGGTGGAACACCCCATGATTCTCCTGGAACATGGGATGGCAAGTTGTTTTATGGGGAGCAAATTCTCATGTGCCTTCCTTATCTTGCAGATAGTGGCCATGGGGTAGTTTCTTATCCACCTCTCTATCTTGCCAGAGGTTGCTAAGAAACAGTTTGTCATCTACCTTCCTGGCTAAGTGAGGCATGGAACCTTATTCCCTAGGGTACAGTTGGAGGTTGTAAAACTGCTTAGCTGCAGTATGGAATTTGTTACTTCACTACAAAGTAACCCACTACTCATGTAGTCTGTCATCTGGTCCTCTGTCTTGGTATTGCCATGCATGGGATGCAGGAAGCTGACACCATGCTGATCGGCTTATACAGTCTGCATAAATAATAAAACTATCTCAATCCACATGGGCTCACTGTGGCCTTACAGGCTCTATGAATATGTGACAAACCCAACCAGCAGCTGCCATTGCACTGTTGCTTAAGGACTGCTTGACCGCTTGACATCTTGTTATTATATGAAAATAGCAGTCTACAATGTCTACCTATCTTATCTATCTATTTGAGACAGGGTCTTGCTCTGTCACCCTTGCTGAAGTGCAGTGGTGCCATCAGAGCTCACCGCAGTCTCTTGGGCTCAAGCAATCCCCCTGCCTCAGCCTCCCAAGTAGCTGGGACTACAGGCACATGCCATCACACCCTGCTAATTTTTCTATTTTTTGTAGAGACAGGTTCTCACTCTTGCTCAGGCTAGTCTTGAACTCCGAGCCTCAAGCAATCCTACTACCTCAGCCTCCGCGAAGTGCCAGGATTACAACAGGCACGAGCCACCATGCCCAGCCCAAGCTTTTAACAGGGGAGTTTAAGCTTCTTACATTTATTGGCATAATGAACATGTTAGTTCTTATGTCACCTAGTTCTGTGTTTCTTTAATTTTCCCTTTTATTATATTTTGTGATATTGTACTCTGTTCTTTGACTTCTTTTGGTCAAGATTTTTAACATTTAAATTATTTTAAAAAGCAACTTAAAAATCATTAAATCTTTGTTTAGTTTGCTTCAATGCTACAACTAGTCTTTTTATATCATGACTTCTTCATTACTGAGTCTTTAATTTAATTCACCTCTTGATCAGTTAAGTAATTTTTGGGGAAAAGGACACATGAAAACAGGGCAGGATACTTTCTAAGCTTTCCATATCAAAGAATGTCCTTCTCGTGCCTTCACGAATAAAACTTTGGCTGGGCATAACATTTATTATTCCAAATCTATTCCCTCAAAACTCTGCATAAAGTGCTCCATTATCTTCTGGCATTTAGTATTATTGAAGAGAAGTCTGATTTGTGTTTCTTTATATGTAACTTATTTCTTCTGTCAAAGTATTTATATGGGTGATTACTTTTGAAATTTTAAAATTTGCCATAATGTGTCTAGATACAGCTGTCTCTCAGTATTCACAGGGGATCAGTTACAAACATCTCCCCCACCCAGTATACCAAAATGCACAGATGCTCAAGTCCCTGATATAAAATGACATAGTATTTGCATATAACCTATGCATATCTTCCCATATACTTTTTTTTTGAGTGCGTAAACTGCATTTATTTTTCAAAATAAGGAAAATACAATTAGAAGAGACTTTAATTACTAGTTTTAATAAATAAATCCACATGGTGGTGCACCTGAAAAGTATCCTTAGAAATGAATTTTATATTTGGCATTGACCTTGATATATCTGATATTTTTAGGCATTTTACATACATTACATTTATCCATTTATACTTTCATTTGGTCAATAGATATTTATTAAAGATCTTTCCTATATAAAGCACAGGTTTGGAAATGATCTACTTTCATTTTATGGTGCAGATTAAAACAAGGGGTCATATTAAATTTGTGATCAACTAATAAACGAGCAGAGAGCTTCTAAAAGCTGAAGATTTTTATAATTTCACAGAGCACAAAAAATAATTTTATGTATTTTACATTTCAAACTACTGTTTTATTAAACTATATATAAAGTATACACACTAAAGTATGTATTTTTTTTTAGAGTTTTTTTTTTT